>CAUYLG010022072.1:0-19873 GCA_963573385.1 Cacajao melanocephalus
CTCCTTCCACGTTCCTCTGCCTGCTTTTATCCTAGCTGCACTGGCAGCTGATTAGATGGCACCCACCCAGATTGAGGGTGACTCTGCCTCTCTCAGTCCACTGACTCAAATTTTAATCTCCTTTGGCAACACCCTCACAGACACACACCAGGCACAATACTTTCCATCTTTCAATCCAATCAAATTGACACTCAATATTAACCATCGCACAGAGCATATACAAAGTTCTTGTGGTAGGTCTGAGAACATAGTCATCAGGAAGGAAAGGGTGATTCTTTGTGGCTGAAGCATTACATGAGAAGGGTATAAAGAGGAGAGAGAATCATAAAAAAGCCCAGGAAATTAGAAAGGCAGAAAACATATTCACAAGCTAGACTGGATTTGGACTTCTATGGACCTCCCAGAGCTGATCAAAGCAAGAGATGGTTATGTCTCTGCTGCTGGGTGCAGAAAATGAGAAGTTAGGATGAGGATCACCTTGCTAAATATTCTCAAAAATTTGAATACTAGATATATTCAGATGACCTACATGAGACTCACTCTTACGATAGTATTATACTGAACAGACTTGACCATCATTCCACATTTGACAAAAGCAAGATGCTTTTCCCCAGTAGGAACCATGCAATAAGTTAATCAATCCAGCTACAGGATGAGTACCTCATTTTGGTATTTCCCAAATGTAGAACAGTACCAGCATATCACAAGCCCAGTAAATGTTCATTAAATAGATGTTATGAACAGAGGAGTTATAAATAACTTTTATTTTGGGTCAAACCAGATCTGACAACTACCTAATTATTCTGCATTTATTTATCTCCCAAAGAAGTGTTCTTCTTCTACACACTATATATCTAAATATTCAATGGCATTATAACAAAAACTATTATATCTGTTAAACATCTTTGGGGATGGCTTTTATATAATTACCAAGGAAAAATCACACTCAGCTCTCAGTATCAGAAATAAACAATCTCCTTTTTAACCATATTTTCAATAAAATTAAAATTATCAATCTTAAAAATACATGTATACTATATAGAATGAATGTTTTTGCCCTCCCCTCCCAAATTCATATGTTTAAACCTTTTACCTGGTATGATGGTATTTAGAGGTGGGGCCTTGAGGAAGTAAACAGGTCTTGAGGGCAGAACCCTCATAAATGGGGTTGGTACCCTGACAAAAGAAGCCCCAGAGATCTCTCTTACCCCTTCTGCCACATGAGGATACAAAGAGAAAATGACCCTTTACGTACAAGGAAGTGGGCCCTCACCAGATACCTAATCTACTACTGATGCTATTTTGGACTCCCCAGCCTCCAGAACTTTGAGAAATAAACTTTTGTTGTTTAAAAACCACCCAGTTATGGCATTCTGTTACAGCAGCCCAAACAGACTACAACAGGAAATTGGGACCCAGAAGTAGGGGTGATGCGATCCCAAATACCTTGGGTAGAGACTAGAAGTGTTTTGAAGTGCCTGCTAGAAAAAGCCTAAATTGTTGTAAAGAACCTTTAAAAGTGATTCGGGGTAGGTCTCAGAAAAAAAAGAAGAGATGCAGAGAAAGCCTCAATCTTAGAAAATACCTACGTAATCCTAAAGTTAGGAATATGAAGGGTAAAGGTCATTCTGATGAGGTCTCAGACAGAAATAAGGAACATGTTACTAGACAGTGAAGGAAGGTTATCTTCGTTATAAAATAGCAGATAACTTGGATGAATTGTTTTTGCGTTTCAGTGTTTTGCAGAAGATAGAATTTGTGAGTAAGGTAATTGGATACTAGGCTAAAGAAATCTTTAAACAAAGCACCGAATGAAGTGGCTTGGCTCCTCCTGACTGCTTAAGGTATGAAAGAAATGAGGGATAAGAGCTCACCTAATTGTATCTCCCACAGCAAAAAAAAAATTTTCAGCCATCCACAGACAAAATAGCCTTTGTGGGAGCCTTGGATTAATTTAGGAGGTTGTGAAATTCGAGGGGAGCCCAATATTTAGTAGGGCCATTTTGAGAGGGTAGACTCGTGCCCAGATAGAAGACTTGCTGACCACGGTCCTGGCTGCAGACCTGGAAATGGCTTTATCCCCTTGTGGACTCAGCTATGGCCCCATTTAGTCTTGGTCTTATTATAAAAGCCATCAGCAAAGAGACCCAGAAAAATTCATGTACACTAATACCTTGGCTGACAGGCCAGCCAACATTGAGTCCAGATGTAGACCCTGAAATAGCTCTGAAACTCATTTTTAGTTTCTCTTAGCTGTGGTCTGAGAGTAGACCTTCTCAACTAGGAACCCAGAGGGAGAAATGCCTGCCTGAGTCCCCAAGATAGGCTTGCCAAACTCAGCCCCACAGCAGATCCTGAAATGGCACTGAAACTCAGCTACAACTCCTCTCAGCTGTAGCCTGTGAGCAATCCTACATGCCCAGGCATCTGGAGGGAGATACACTTATCTGTGATCCTAGAGACAGGACTGCAGACCTTAGTCTCAGCTGTATATCCTGAAGCATCCCTGTGTATGTTAGGCTGTTCTTGCATTCCTATAAAGAACTATCTGAGGCAGGATAATTTACAAAGAAAAGAGGTTTGATTGGCTCACTGTTCTGCAGGCTTTACGGAAAGCATGGTGCCGGCGTCTGCTAGGCTTCTGGTGAAGCCTTAAGGAGCTTTCAATCATGGTAGAAGGCAAAGGGGAAACAGGCATATCACATGGCAAAAGCAGGAGCAAACAAGAGAGTAGTGGAAAGGTGACACATGCTTTTAAATGACCAAATCTCACAAGAACTCACTCACTATCATGAAGACAGCACCAAACCATGAGGAATCTACCCTTAGGACTCAAACACCTCCCACTAGGTCCCACCTCAAATATTGGGAATTACAATTCAACATGAAATTTGGGCAGGAACAAATATCCACACTATATCATTCTACTCTAGTCCCTCTCAAATCTCATGCCCCTCTCATCTTGCAAAATATGATCATGCCTTCACAACAGTCCCCCTGTCTTAACTCATCCTAGCATCAGCTCAAAAGTCTAAAATCCAAAGTCTTATCTGAGACAAGGCAAATCCCTTCTACCTATGAGCCTGTAAAATAAAAAACAAGTTAGTTACTTCCAAGATTCAACGAGCATACAGTCATTGGATAAACATTCCCATTTCAAAAGGGAGAAATCAGCCAAAAGAAAGGGGCTCCAGGCTTTATGCAAGTTTGAAACCAGCAGAGCAGTCATTAAATCTTAAAGTTCCAAAATAATTTCCTTGGACTCCATGTCCCACATACAAGGAGGTGATGGTGCAAGGGGTGAGCTCCCAAAACCCTGGGCCGCTCTACCATTGTGGCTTTGCAGGGTTCAGCCCCTGAGACTGCTCTTACAGGGTGTTGAGTGCCTGAGGCTTTTCAAAGTGCATCGTGCAAACTGCCAGTTGATCAACTATTCTGGGGTCTGGTGGATGGTGGTCCCCTTCTCAGAAATCAACTAGGCAGTGCCCCAGTAAGGACTCTGTGTGGGGCTACTAGCCACAAATTTCCCCTCTGTGCTGCCCTAGCAGAGGTTCTCTGTAAGGGTTCTACCCCTGCAGCAAGCTTTTACCTGGACACCTAGGCTCTCTCATACATCCTCTGAAATCTAGGTGGAGGCCAAGCCTCCTTAACTCAGGCACTCTGTGAATCTGCAGGCTTAACACTACATGGAAGCTACTAAGGCTTATGAATTGCCGCCACCCACCCCTTCCCCACCCCCCCACCCCGCCAAAGCAATAGTCTGAGCTGTATCTGGGGCCCTTTGAGCCATAGGCTGGAGCCAGAGGGGCTGGGATGTGGGGAGCAGTGTCCCAAGGCTGTAGAGCGCAGTGGGTCCCTGGGCCCTGCCCCTAAAACCATTCTTTCTTTCTGCTTAGACCTCTGGACCTATGATGAGAGGGGCTGCCACAAAGGTCTCTGAAATACTTTTCCCCATTCTCTTGGATATTAACACTTGTCTCCCTTTTAGTTATGCAAATTTCTCTAGCAAGTGGTTGCTCTGCAGCCTGCTTGAATTCCTCTTCTGAGATAGCTTTTCCTTTCTCTGTCACATGGCCAAGCTGCAGATTTTCTGAACTTTTACACTCTGTTTCCTGCTTAAATATAACATCCAACTTAAAGTCATCTATTTGCTCCTGCATCTGATAAGTAGGCTGTTAGAAGCAGCCAGGACATATCTTGAACATTTCGCTGCTTAAAAATTTCTTCTGCCAGATACCCTAGGTCATTACCCACAATTCCAAACTTCCACAGATCTTTAGGACATAGATCACAACAGCCACCTTCTTTGATAAGGTATAACAAGGGTTCAGTTTCTTTGCTCCAGTTCCCAATAAGCTCCTAATTTCCATCTGAGACCTTAGCAGCCTGAACTTCACTGTCCACATGACTATCAGCATTTTGATCACAACTATCTAAATAGTCTCTAGGAAGTTCCAAACATTCCCTATCTTTCTTTTTTATTCTGAGCGCTCTAAATTCTTTCAACCTCTGCTAGTTACCCAGTTCCAAAGTTGCTTCTAGATTTTCAGGTATCTTTATAGCAATACCCAACTCTTTAGTACCAATTTTCTATATTACGCCATTCTTATATTGCTATAAAGAAATATCTGAGCCTGTGATCCCAGCACTTTGGAAAGCTGATGCAGGCCTGAGGTCAGGAGTTCAAGACCAGCCTGGCCAACATAGTGAAACACTGTCTCTACTAAAAATACAAAAATTGGTTCGGCATGGTGGTGTACATCTATAATCCCAGCTACCCAGGAGAATGAGGCAGGAGAATTGCTTAAACCCAGGGGGCAGAGGTTGCAGTGAGCCAAGATTGTACCACTGCACTCCAGCCTGGGCGATGGAGCAAGACTCCATCAAAAACAAAAACAAAAATAAAAAGCTGAGACTCAGTAATTTATGAATAAAAAAATTTAATTGGCTCATAGTTCTTCACGCTTAATAGCAAGATTGGTGCTGGCATCTACTCAGCTTCTGGTGAAGCGTCAGGGAGCTTTCAATCATGGTAGAAGGCAAAGGGGGCAGGCATGTCATGCGGTAAAAGCAAGAACAAGCTAGAGAGTGGGGGAGCAGGGGCCATTCACTTTTAAATGACTAGATTTCATGAGAACTCATTCATTATCACAAAGATAGCACCAAGCCATGTGGGATCCACCTTCATAACCCAAACCTCTCACCAACTCCCCCAACCTCTACCACCACCACCGCACTGGGGATTACGATTCAACATAAGATTTCAGTGGGGACAAATATCCAAACGATATCACTGTGACTTGGCTTTAGTCCCTTTAATCCATGGCTGGGGTCAGGACTACCTGCCCCGGTGTATATTCAGTGACCTAGTAGAGGCCCTCTCAGGGACCTGAGGAATTCACTCCCATTCATTCTTCTGGTAACAGGCCTACCATCTGCATACCTTCAAGTCATTCTCCAGCCCTACTGATCAAGGTAGTAATGCAGTCTTGTCCACTAAGAGGTCAGACAAAAGCCATGCCCACTATAGACACTGGTAACAGGCCTGCCAACTGTGGATCCCCTCATGCACTCATGTGATCCAGCTCAGTCCTCACAAGACTGCAATCCTATAGGCAATCCCATCAGCTCAGAGACTCAACATAAGAAAGCTTTCCCCACCAAAACTAGTCTGTAAAGACTAGAAGAGGTATTTGCTCCTTCAAATGCAAGGCTACAGAGATAACAACGAATCAGGCAAACATGACACCACCAAAGGAAACTATGAACGTTCTGTAATTGATTCCAAAGAAATGGAGATCTACAAATTTCCTAAAAAAATAAAAAATAATCATCTTAAAGAGCTCAATGAAATATAAGAAAACATAGACAATTTGAAGAAATTAGAACAATGCATGAACCAAATAAAAGGTTTAATAAAGAAATATAAAACATAATAAAGAACCAAACAGAAATCCTGGAGCTGAAGAATAAAATGACAATATTAAAAAGTTCAATAGACAACTTTAACAGCAGACTCCATTATGCAGACGAAATAAAGAGTGGATTCAAAGACAGGCCATTTGAAACTAGCCAAATATAGGACCAAAAAGATAAAAAAAAATTAAAACATGAAGAAAGCAGACCTATGAAACAAAAATCAACTGTACAAGCATATAAACTGTGGGATTTCTGGAAGGAGAAAAGAGAGAGAGTAAGGAACAGATAATTATTTAAAGAAATGCTGGCTGAAAACTATCCAGACCTTTGGAAAAATATGAGTATTCAGATTCACGAAACTTAAAGGATCCCAACTAAGATCAATCCAAAGAAGACACTCCAGGACACAACACAAATGAATTATTAAAATTCAAAGACAAAGAAAATCTTGAAAGCAGCAAGAGAAAAGAGACTTGTCACATATAAGAAAACCCACATAAAGTTAACAGCAGACGTCTCAACAGAAGCCTTTCAGGCCAAAATGGAGTAAGATAATATATTCAAAAAGTGTCAAAAGAAAAACTGTCAACCAACAATACTATACTCAGCAACCGTAATTCTTAAGCTATTCTTTCAAGTTGAAAGAAAAGTTTTTTTTCATGTTGTTACATGAAAACATATTAAAATATAAAACTCACTGGCAAACTTAAGTATGTAGTAAAATTCAGAATACTCTAATATTATAATGGTGGCTTACAAATCACTTTTAACCCTAATGTAAAAGTTAAAATGTATGGAAAATAACTATAGCTATAATAATTTGTTAATGAACACACAATATAAAAAGATGGAAATGTACTATCAACATAAATATTGGAAAGGGGCAGTAAAAATGTAGAATTCTTGTATGCAAAAGAAGGTAATTTGTTATCAGCTGAATTGTAATATTATAATTTTAGGATGTTTTGTGTATGTTCCATGGTAAGGTAACTACAAAGAAAAAAATCTCTGGTAGATACACAATAAATAGAAAGAAAACAAACCATGCCAATAAAAACATTCAACAAATCACAAAGGAAACAGTAAGAGTGGAAGAAAGAAACAAAGGAACTACAAAATTATAAACAATTAACAAAATGGCAATAGTAAATCCTTATCTATCAACAATAACTTTAAACATAAATGACTATAATTTCTAAAGATACAAAGTGGCTGAATGGATTAAAAAAAAAAAAAGATCAACAATATACTACCTAAATTAGACTTGCTTAAGCCTAAAGACAAACATAGACTGAAAGCAAAAGAATAAAAAAAGGTATTCTATGAAAAATGGCAATGAAAAGAAGAGCATGGATGGCTCTACTTATATCAGACAAAATAGATTTTCAGTCAAAATCTGTTAGAAGAGACAAAAAAGGTAGCTATATCATGATGACAATTGTAAATATACATGCAAGCAACATTGAAGCACCTAAACATATAAAGCAAATATTAACAGAAATGAAGAAAGAAATAGAGAGCAATCAAATAATATTAGGGGACTTAAATATCCCATTTTCAACAATGGATAGATCATCCAGACAGAAAATTAATTAAGAAACACTAGGCCAAAATAGAGTAAGATAATATATTCAAAGCGTCGGAAAAAATGCCAACTAACAATACTATACTCAGCAACTGTAATGCTAAAGGGATGTTTTCAAGTTGAAAGAAGAGTTATTTTTGTTTCATATAACAACATGAAAACATATTAGAATATAAAACTCAACACTTGAACAACATCGTAAGCCAAATGGACCTACCAGACATATAGCAAACATTCCATCCAACAGCAACAACTACACATTCTTCTCAAATTCACACAGAACTTCCTCCAGGATAGATTACACTTTGGGTAACAAAATGATTCTTAATAGATTTGAGAAGACTGAAATCAACCCACATATATTTTCTGACCACAATGGTATAAAACTATAAATCAATATGATAAATAATTATGAAAAACCCACCAATATGTGGAAATTAAACAACATGCTGTCGAACAATCAATGGTTCAAAGAAAAAAAATCAAACAAATTAAAAACATTTGAGATAAATGAAAATAAAATATAACATACCGAAATTTCTGAGATGTGGCAAAACTAGTTCTGAGAGAACAGTATAGTGATAAATGCCCACATCAAAATGAAGAAAGAACTCAAATGACCTACTGTTATGCCTCAAGGAACTAGAAAAATAATAAACTAAGCCCAAAGTGAACAGAAAGAAAAATATGATAAAGACCAGAGCTGAAGTAAATAAGTAGAGACTAAGAAGAAAAGATCAACAAAACTAAGAGTTGGGTTTTTTGAAAAGATATAAATAGACAAAGCTTTAACTGGGTTAACAAGAAAATCAGGAGAGTTCAAATAAATAAAATTAAAATTATAAAGGAGGCTTAAATTTGATATTACAAAAATACAAAGGATCATAAGAGACTACTTAAGTACCATTATTCACCAATATATTGAATAACTTAAAGGAAATAAATTCCTAGGAACATGCAACCTACTGAGATGAATCACGAAGAAATAGGTAATCTGAATAGACAAATAATAAGTGAGACAATTGAATCAGTAATCAAAAACTTCCTAATAAAAATTCCAAGGTCAACTATACCAAGCGTTTAAATAATTAATGCTCATCCTTCTCAAAGTCTTCCAAAAAATTAAAGAGGAGAGGACATCTCTGGACTACTTTTATGAGGCCAGCATAATCTTCAAACCAAAGCCAGGTAAAGATAATACCAGAAAATAAATTACAGGTCAGAAACATTGATGAACAAAGATAGATGCAAAATTCCTCAACAAAATACTAGTGAAACAAACTCAGCAGCACACTGAAAGGATCATACACCATGTCAAATTGGAAGAATGATTCAACATATGTAAATAAATAAATGTAATGCACTACTTTAAAATAACAGGACAAAAATCACATGACAGTCTCAATATATACAGAAGCAGCATCTGACAAAATTAAACGATCACTATAAAAACTCTCAACAAATTACATATAGAAGGAATTTACCTCAACATGTTAAAGGCCATACATGACAGGCCTATGGGTAGTATCATACACTATAGTGAAAAAAATGAAAGCTTTTCCTCAAGATCAGGAGGAAGACAAGCATACACACTTTCATCACTTCTATTCAATATAGTATTGGAAGTCCCAGTCAGAAAAAATTGTGTAATAATAAGAAAGAAAATGCATCCAAATTGGAAAGGAAAAAGTTAAATTGTCTGTTTGCAGATGTCATAATATTATATATAGAAATACTTAAACACTCTACTAAAACCCTGTCAGAACTAATAAGTAAATTCAGTAAAGTTGCAGGAAATAATATTGACATGCACATGTCAGTTGCATTCTATCACCTAACAAAGAACTATCCAAAATAGAAATTGAGATCCTGTTTACAACAGCATCAAAAATAAAATACTTAAGATAAATCTGGACAAGCAGATGAAAGATATCTACACTAAAAGCTATAAAACACTGATGAAGGATATCAAAGAAGGCATAAACTAATAGAAACATATCCCATGTTTATGGATTGGAACAATTAATACTGTTTGAATGTCCATATTGCCAAAGGTGATGTACAAATTCAGTGCAATCTCTATCAACATTCCAATGACATTTTTCATGAAAATAGAAAAAGACAATTTTAAAGTTACTATTTGGGGTCTATAAAAGACCCCAAATGAGCAAGCAATTTTGAAGAAAAAGAACAAAGCTAGAGGCATCACATTGCCTGATTTTAGAGTATATTACAAAGTCATGTGATCAAAATGATATGGTATTGCCATAAAAACAGAGACACTGACCAATGGAGCAAAATGGAGATCCCAGAAATAAGCACAGACATATGTCATCAAGTAATCTTTGATGAGGGTGCCAAGAATACACAGTAGGGAAAAAAATCACCTCAATAAATGATGCTGGGAAAACAATATCCATATGCAAAAAATGAAATTCTTTTACTTACACCATATATAAAAATTAACTCAAAATGGATTAAAGACTTCAATGTAAGATCTGAAGCTGTAAAACTGATAGAAGAAAACATAGTTTAAAAGCTCCATGACATTGGTTTTGGCAATGATTTTTTGGATATGACAACAAAAGAACAGGCAATAAAAGCAAACACAAACAAATGAGAGTACATAAAACGAAACACTTCTGCACAACAAAGAAACTAACCTACAGAGTGAAAAAGCAGTCCACAGAATGAGAATGTTTGCAAGCTATCTGTCTAATGAAGGGTTAATATCCAAAATGTTTAAGAAACTCACACAACTCAATAGCAAAAAAGATAAATCTCTGATTAAAAAATGTACGAAGGACCTAAGCAGATATTTTTATTGAAAGAAAAGATACAAATAGCCATTTGTATGAAAAATATAAATAGGTGTTCAACATCACCAATAATCAGAGAAATAAAAATGAAGCTACAATTAGATATCACTTCATACATATTAGGATGGCTGCTATTAAAAAGACAAAAGTTAATTATTGGTGAAGGTGGGAAAAAATAAAATGCTTGTCCACTGTTGATTGGAATGTAAACTGGTATAGCCATTATGTAAAACAGTATGAAGCCTCTTAACAAATTAAAAATAGAACAACATATATGATCCAGCAATCTCACTCTGGGACTATCTCCAAAGGAAATGAAATAAGTATCTTAAAGAGATAGCAGAATCTCCATATTCATTGCAGCATTATTCACAATAGCCAATACATGGAAACAATCAAAGTGTCCATTGCTTGATAAATGGATAAAGAAAATTTTACACACACACACACACACACACACACACACACAATGTATTATACATAATACACATACACATATGTATATACACAAGCAATGAAATATTATACAGCTCTGAAAAGGAAATCTTGCCATATATAAAAACATGGATGAACCTGGAGGACATTATACTAAGTGAAATCAGCCAGACACATCAAGACAAATATTGTATAATTTCACTTATATGTAGAATCTAAAAAAGCCACACTTATAGAAACAGGAAGTTACCAGGGACTAGGAAATGGAAGAAATTAGGAAATGTTGATCTAAAAGTATAAAATATCAATTTTAAGATGAACAAATTCCAGGGATTAAATTTACTGCATGGGTGGTAATTGATGTATTAATTAATTTGTTACAATTATTATACAATGTATACACATATCAAATCATCTCACTGAACACACTGAATACGTATGATTTTTATTTGCCAATTAACTATTTAAAATAGAAAACGAAATATCAACTTGGAACTCTCATCAACAATCTTGCTATCATCAGATTTGTTAACTGCCTTGGTTTAATTTTATTCCAAGAGCTTGGTATTAATGAATAATCATAGAAACTATATATAAACTGATAGACTATAGAGTAACACAATCACTGTTGATATCAAAATTTTTCAGAATTAAAATCCAATTTTCAGTTTAAAAAAATGAGAGAAACGAGTTAAGGGAGAACTTAAGGAGATTTGAAAAATTTTTAGCCTATCCCTATTGGAAAAGTGAAAAAGCATGTTTATTAGAGAACACTAAGGGCATGGCCAACTACTATTTGAAAAGAAGATTAATATGGATGTGAACTATGAACTTAATCCACCACCCAAGCAGAAAAACTGCCAGTTAGAACTGAAAAGTAAAGAAACAAAAAGTAATGAAGGAAAGCTATCAGACTTAGTTGTTTTTGCAGCATAGGACCAAAGAGCTATATATTCGAGAACAAACATTATTCTTCAAGACAAGAAGAACAATGACCCTGGGAGGCAATTCAGAGACCATCAGGGCTGCTTTCTCAGTTTCAAAATGGGGGAATCATTGCTTTGCTTTCAACAGGCCAGCAGCTTGTTCTCAAAGCTGTGAGATAAGGACCCCCCAGAACTGTGAGGGCATGAGTACCCAGGAGAGCCCTGGGGGTGAGAACCCTGAAGAGTTTCAAGTATAGGACTTCTACTCTAGTGGGTCTATAAGGTGGAATGTTAGCTCCAGTGGGCTTGGAGGCACAGCATGGAGCCACAGCATGGAGGCAGAGGATTATTCCTGAGCCTTAAGATCTCATGAAGTTTGTCTTGTAGCTTCAACTTACTTGGGCTCTGTTATTCCCTTTCTTCTTTCTTATTTCTCCCTTTTGAAAGGAAAATGTCTATCCTGTGCCCATCACAGGATTGTATTTTGGAAGCACATAATATGTTTTGTTTCAAAGGTTCACAGCTTTAGAGGATTTAGCCTCACAATGACTCATACCTCGAGTCTCACACATACCTAATTTAGAAGCTACTAGAAGAGACTTTGGACTTAGACTTTACAGTTGATGCTAGGATGAATTAAGATATTTGTGGCTAATGGAATGGGATGAATGTATTTTGCATGTAAGGAAGGACATCAATTTCAAGGGGCTATGAGCAGAATGCTATAGACTGAATGTTTATGTCCCCCCAAAATTCATATGTTGAAACCTTATCCCCAGTGCAATGATATTTAAAGGTGGGGCCCACAGGAGGTGTGTTGGTCGTGAGGGCAGAACCCTCACGAATAGGATTAGTGTCCTTACAAAAGAGACTCCATAAAGACAATTCTACCTTCTACCATGTGAGGACACAGCCATCTAGGAACCAGGAAGTGGGCTCTCACCAAACACCAAATCTGTTGATGCCTTGATCTTGGATTTCCTAGCCTTCAAAACTGTGAGAAATAAATTTCTGTTGTTTATAAGCCACCCAGGGGTATTATTAGGCAGACAAAACTGACTAAGACAATGTGTTTATTTTTTCCTTTACCTACTAGAAAATTTGTAGTAAATTTGGGCAACAATCCTTCAATTAAATGGGACCATATCATATGCATATGCCAATGACACATTTATCCTTGAGCTTGATTGTTTTCCTCCACTGATTTACCTAACATCCAACGTCCTTTTATTTAAAAATTAACTATGTCATTCCATAAGTCTGTGAGGGACTTTGCAAAAAATATATATAAAAGGATAAACAGATCGATGGGTGACTATACAGATTAATTGATATCTAGGTAAAATCTATTCAGGTTTTTGCACCCTTACCCATTTCCACTTTCTTTTAGACTTTGAGGATACCTGCAAGAGTAACCACATTTTTTCTTGTCAAAATAACCATATCTGAGTATGTCAGCATTTTGGTTGTCTCTTCTATTTCTGGGTACCATAAAATAACATATATCTGAGCAACGGATACAGACAAGACATGACATGTATAATTTCCAGGTCAGAATACTTATAATGTGAGGTCGTCCATGGCTCTCTTTTCCAGTCTCAAGAACTAGTAATGCCACCATTGCTGGACTCTTTAACACTTGGGTCTTTGATAACTATGCAGATCAAAGCTCCCACATGACTCACACTGGTCATATTGTTCTTTGCTGCAGCATCAGCTAATCTATCCTGAAGGCTATATACCATAATGAAATGAGTACAGAGCCAGTGAAATGAAGTGTTACCAGCCTCCAAAGTAGCTGAACTGGTAGTATAGGAAGTGAAGGGAAAAGACAAGATATCAAAATTTCACTGCAGATTTTGAAGTACACTTTCAAAACTGTGCAAAAGAATTGGTAAGGGTTTAGAGATGAATCACAAAAGTGACTAGGATAGACACAGATACAGCAAAGAAATATTAAATGTGCTTTCATTGTTTACCTAGAGAATGGTGGTACTTTGCACATTTCAGGCACTCAGCTGAGGTATTGCAACTAGTTTTAAAGAAAGGCTATGGTTTATATATGAGGTTTGCATTTCAAGAGTCTCTAGCAGTAATCCAATTTAACCCTTCAAGGGAATAACAAAAACATGGGATTTGCAATCAGAAATATCTCACTGTGGCTGAGGTTTTGAAAATGTTGCTCTGCTTTGCTTGGCCCTGGTTTTTGTTTTATTACGAAAATGGAGAGTATTACACCTATACATGGTGTTGCTAAGATAATCATAATAAAAATCCATGAAAATCTTTGGCCAGGGAAAAGTTCAATTTGTTAGAAGCCTTCAAACATTTTATTATACAAATAAGAAGTCTAATCCACAGAGGGATTAACCTAGTTGTCCATGTCACAGAGCTAAGAAAAATGTCTTCTAATAATCTATAGAATCTGGGGTATCTTTCATATTTCCTGAGGAATAAACAAGTAGATAGACCATAAATTAAGGCAAAATTAATTTCAGATAGATAAAGGAGTGTTTGTATTAGCAATCATCCAAAAAATGCACTTGTAGAAAATGAAGGAGGCTTGAGAGTCTCTATGGAGCTATCCATTTACAGCCAAAACTGATCACCAAAAACCTGCCCTCCCTTAGAAAAGCCTTCCATGGTTTCTTCCAGTTAATTTCTGCATGTATTAACATCTTTTCAAAGCACAAAGCACATGTCATCTAGGGTAACTTCCAGGCTTTCCATCATGGCCTGCCTTATAATATATCTCCTGTGTTATCATTCTTATTGTTTATTAGACTTCAAATTGGTTTTACCTTTGCAAGTGAATATATTTAATGTCATAAATAATTAGAAGTCAAGATTTTTGAGAGTAAGTATTGAATGAATGTTAACTACTTGGCATCTTCATATATCATATATAAATGTATCATACATTATACATCGATCCATCATAAAGTATCTCTTACAGTGCTATATACCTAGCAGGCGGGTAATTTGTATTTGCTGAATAAATAAATAAATACATGAATGAAGTAATAAAGAAATTCACTGCCTGTAGGCAAGTACCTGGAAGACATGATTGTACAATATTATATTATTCTATTCTCTGATGGGAAGAGTCTGAGTTAGACTAGAAAATTCAAAACAAGTAAGAGGATACAGAGACTAAGCAAATCACAGCAGTGATACTTATTAGTTTATAGAAAGAGACCAAAGACTTATAACACGGGTCACTTGAAATAAGGATAAAGGTCCAGGAAATTCACAGAAGTAGGCAATGTCATAACACACAGGATAACCTAATAGATCTTTCCCACCTGTTATTCCTCTATGGGAGGAATCTTTCCATGAAATCAAAGATGACTAACTTGAGAGGCAAAGCACGATTGCTTAAACTGGCCATGCATCACTGGCACCAAATTGTTACAACTGAAAATGCGGCAAGCAGGCTATCCATATTCAAGCAAACCCATTTAATGTCCATACAACATCCTTTCCTGTAACACGCTCCTGGTAGGGGAGACCACAGTGAGGAAATCCCTAGATTCTATGTTTCAGGTCTCAAGTGAAGAAAAGCAAGAAAAATTTATCTATGCTAGGGAGAAGAGGGAGATGGGGATAGGATGGCTTTGCTTAGGGTCTATAAGCCAAAATGCAGAGGATAAAGAGAAAAGCAATCAGGACTTCAAAAATGAGGTGCATGGTGGAAGATAACATGCCACAGTGAAAATCACAGGTGTCTTCGGAGCTGAAGTCCTTAATCTTGTAACATGCTACTTAGTGTCTATAATCTCAACAGATTATTTCATTTTTCTGAGCCTCAGTTTCCCTTATAAACTGAGGACAGTACCACCTGTTTCTCAGGGTTGCCATGGGATGGCACGCGATTATTCCAGAGAATGTCTGGCATATAGTAGCTCAGTAACATATAATCCCTCTCTGTCAATCTTGAGAGCCATTTTGACAAAACAAAAATATTCAGAATGTGGAGAAGATCCATAAAAGGCATGGATCTAGGCAAAGCGGGAGCTCAGGGCTAGAGCTGATTATATGGGCAGAAGAAGCATCCCCACTGCTCTCAATGAAAGACTTGGGCTGTCAAGGGCAAAATAATGACGTATTTCGGACCATCCCTTCTAAGCTTTTAAGTTGTTTAAAGGAAAGTACAACAAAGCAGCCTAGATGGTGCCTGTTATCACACCATTGTTAAGACTGGAGGGAAATGCATTAACTGTAAAATGGCTAACTGTGATTTAACAACATTATCAAACACCATGATTCTACAGTTAAAAAAAAAAATCTCAGGTATTCTTTAGGTAACATCATATCAATTCCCCAGGGAGTATCATTTAGAGAAAAGATGAAACTGATATAACATTACATACAGTTGGAAAATTGTTACAACAAGGGACAAAAACACATTATTTTCTTGTGTATGCATCTGTATGCATAACAAATATAAAATCTCTGAAAGAAATATACAGTGGTTCCTTTTGACACAAGGACTGTCTGTGGTTTGGGCACGGGAAGAGGGGCTATCAAAGGAAACCAATATTTTTACCTATTATTTTCACCTTTTAATAAAAAAGTGTTTACTGTATAATCATAAAAATGAAGGAACAGAAAAAAAAGAAGGCAAGCACATCTACCTCCAACAATTCGTTTGGTAGGCAGGGGGTGCCCCAAGGGAAAAAGCAGCAGCCACCTGATGGTGCTATGAATGTAGACATGACCCTATGTCCTTAGTGCTGGTCTTGAGAAGTGCTATGGAGACCGGCTTTGGCTTTGTCTGTTCCAGAGGGCACAAAGAGGTCACCTTGTAAGGGAAACTATCCTTTCAAATGACATTCTTATTTCTGTTTCTCTGTTCTCACTCCTAAGCACAATTCAAGCAAGTGCCTGCCATTCCTGACCTTGATCAACCCTGATATTTCTTCCATGTACTATTTCTTCCATGTACTTTTCCTTCAAGTAAAACCATTAGAAGTCTGATTTTCATTTCCTTCCTCTTTTTCCCATTCAAACAGAGAACTGTTGAGTAGTAAGTAGCAAGAGTTCCACTCCAACGTCAGGGTTCTGTGGCTCTTGCCTCTCTGATCACTTAACCAGGAAAGGCAAGGAAGAAGCTACTCAAACTAATTACAGATAAAAACAGCATGGCATTTGAGTGTCTGTGTTTTTATCTGAAGAAGGAAATACTACAGGACCCTAATCTTAAATTATGCATATACGAATAACTGTAGCGTTTAGCGATTTTTATGGATAAAAATAGCTTTTTACGTTAATTTTCTTTAACTTTGACACTGACGGCACAATAGCCTGATGGCACCTCTGTGTCACTATAAAATGTCTATCATCTCCTTATGGACTAAAAGCAGAAAAGAAAAAAATAGTCCTGTTTCAGCCTTCGAAGTGAGGCACCAATTTAGCACTTGTCTTCTCTTCTGAATTTGCAGCTGGAGATAAGCTAAGAATTGGGCATGAAGAGGAAAAGGAAGGAAAAGTCAAGTTGAAATAATGATAAGCAAATGCTCAGTGCTGTTGATGTCATCCTAGACATTGTTAGAGCGGCAAAGGCAATATCAGTCATTTTGACAAGTCCCTTCTCTTCACTGTTACTGCTTTCCTAGGGACACTTTCACGTTTAAGACAAATCATATTCCTCTCCACCCACAATTTCCCCTTTCTTTTTTTTACTTTGTTAAAACATCTAAAAAGCAAGAGGCAAAAACAAACTGGCAACAAAAACGAAGAAAATGAACAAACACAACAAAACTGAATGAAGCCCAAAGTATCTGAAGAGCCAAAGCAGCTCCCAACTTTCAAGTGGGTATGTGGCAAACATTCTCAGTGCCTTGTATCTCCCCAATAAATAATAAAATCATTGGTCCTTTTGCATTCAGTTTTGCCCACATCTGATGTTGAATGCTTAGACTAGATGAACTAATATGCATATGTAACGAAGCAGTAGAGAAGATTACCATACTGTTCAATAAACAGTAAAAAAAAAACTAAAAGAGACTGGAATTATTTGAATGTTAATTCTTGAAAGTAAGTTTAATTACAGAATCTTGCAGTGGATAGATGGAGAGTCACAAGGCAGAACCCCATGAAAGCAGGGAATATGTCAAAATTAGCCCAGCATTTAGCACAAGAAAGAAACACAATAAATATAGTGTGTCATAAATGAATGCCTGCAATTATAAACAAGAAATGGAGATGTGTCCAGAGTGAAAGATGGTATTACTGGATAATTTTTAGAATGCTTAATTTAACTCAAAATGTGAGGATTTTCTTTTACCTATAGGATATAGCTTAGTGTTTAATTTTGCAGGCCCTGGAGACAGATAATAAGTGTTTAAACCTATGCTTTGTCATTTACTATAGAGGACTTGAACATATTACCTACTCGTAGCTTCAGTTTCCTCATTTGAAAATGGAGGCAATGCAACCTGTGAAGGTTAGAGTGAGAATGAAATAACATATGAAAACTTTTTGTACCATGCTTCAGTGCTAGTGTGTTTATAGGTATGTGTTGTTGTTCTTGCTGAGCACAGGAGCCCCAGGAAGAGAGATGCGTTCAGCTGGCCTCCAAGTTCATGAATCGTTCC
The DNA here is from genome assembly GCA_963573385.1 of Cacajao melanocephalus. NCBI lineage: Eukaryota > Metazoa > Chordata > Mammalia > Primates > Pitheciidae > Cacajao > Cacajao melanocephalus. Next base: position 18,284 of record CAUYLG010022072.1, read on the forward strand.
AAAATTAGGTCCTAATTTTGACCATTGCCTGCAATTGAGACAACTCCGTCTGAAATGTATTTAAGTCTTATTCCCTTTGCAACCCTGGTTCCATGTTATAATGAGGTATGTAATTAGAAACCTGTCAGATAGGTAACATAAAATGGAACCAGGACCAGTCAGGTTTTAATTTTTCCTTTTTTTCCCCCAAATAGGTGACTATGAACACTAGCTCCAAAATCTTCTTAACTGAGCACAGAAAACTGAAAAAGAAAGCAAATGACCATTAATGGCATCAATTCTTCCCTGCAAACATTTTCCTGGGAACTGGCAGTCAATATGATCTGAGCACTCATGGGGCAGCACAAAAAAAGGTAAAAGAGAAAGAGGTAATCTGCGTCCATGAGTCAGTGATCCATCAACTCGAGGAATCACATAAGAACAAAATCCAAAGTGAAAAACAAAACGAAAAAGAGAAAACCAGCCAAACCTGGAAAATAAGCAACTGTGTATGAAATGTGTAATTTTCTCTTTACAAAACTCACAAAGCAGACAGCATTTCTCCAATCTAATCAAGGAAGTGTCAGCCTTTTGGTCAGCAAAATGCAATTGTGGAGAGCTGAATCCTACCTCACTACCCACTCCACTCAGCTTTCTTTTTTTGTTTTTGTTTTTGTTTTTGTTTTTGTTTTTGTTTGTGTTTGAGACAGAGCCTTGCTCTGTCACCAGGCTGGAATGTGGTGGGATTTCGACTCACTGCAATTCTGCCTCCTAGGTTCAAGTGATTCTCCTGTTTCAGTGTTCCGAGTAGCTGGGACTACAGGTGTGCACCACCACGCCCAGCTAATTTTTTGTATTTTAGTAGAGACAAGATTTCACCATGTTGGCCAGGATGGTCTTCATCTCCTGACTTCATGATCCACCCACCTCAGCCTCCAAACCTTCTGGGATTACAGGTGAGAGTCACCACACTTGGCTCCGCTCAGCTTTCTTAAAGCAAAAATGCCCATTTTCTCCATTTCAGAAAGGACTGGAAGCTTCACCAATTTGCTCAGCTAGAAATTTGCAAGGATTATAATGATATTTGACTACTTCAACATGAAAATTGCTTTGGGAACAACTTAAAGCATTTTGCCTGGTTTTGCTTGCTCTGACCAGGAAGGCTATCTTAGAAGTCAGGGGTATGGATGTTAACTCATAGTCACTGCTCACTCATCTTATTAGTGGTGACTACATAATTTTTGCATACAGAAGAAATTGCTTAATGTATTTGCATATGGCAAAAGCCTCTGAAAGTCTTGCTTTTGGGACTGCATCAGAAGGCTGGGAAGTGAATAATGAAGGTGAAATAAGGGGAAAAACAGGCTTTAGCCAACTTGAAAATCAGTATTTTTTGGTCATAACAGGAAAACTAATTCAGTACCACTGACACCTGGTGGTTTGTGTCTTAATTGAATCATTCTGGTCTTGGGGGGGGGGGCGGGGGGGGGGGGGGGGGGGGGGGGGGGGGGGGGGGGGGGGGGGGGGGGGGGGGCCGGGGGCCCTGCCTCGTTCACATGGCTGCCATCCCTCTGTTAAGGCACTCTGGGCTGCCCTCTTGCTCAAGTGAAA
>CAUYLG010022073.1:0-14502 GCA_963573385.1 Cacajao melanocephalus
GTGGTTGAGAGACTGTTTGTTATGATTTCTGTTCTTTTGCATTTGCTGAGGAGTGATTTACTTCCAATTATGTGGTCAGTTTTAGAGTAGGTGCCATGCGGTGCTGAGAAGAATGTATATTCTGTGGATTTGGGGTGGAGAGCTCTGTATATGTCTATTAGGTTTGCTTGGTCCAGATCTGAATTCAAATCCTGGATATCATTGTTAATTTTCTGTCTCATTGACCTGTCTAATATTGACAGTGGAGCGTTAAAGTCTCCCACTATTATTGTGTGGGAGTCTAAGTCTCTTTGTAGGTCTTTAAGAACTTGCTTTATGTACCAGGGTGCTCCTGTATTGGGTGCATATATATTTAGGATCATTAGCTCTTCTCGTTGCATGGATCCTTTTACCATTATGTAATGCCCTTCTTGGTCTCTTTTGATCTTTGTTGGTTTAAAGTCCATTTTATCAGAGACTAGGATTGCAACTCCTGCTTTTTTTTGTTGTTGTTCTCCATTTACTTGGTAAGTCTTCCCTCCATCCCTTTATTTTGAGCCTATGTGTGTCCTTGCATGTGAGATGGGTTTCCTGAATACAGCACATCGATGGGTCTTGACATTTTATCCAGTTTGCCCGTCTGTGTCTTTTGATTGGGGCATTTAGCCCATTTACATTTAAGGTTAATATTGTTATGTGTGAATTTGATCCTACTGTTTTGACGCTAGCTGGATGTTTTGCCTGTTAGTTGACGCATTTTCTTCATTTTGTTGATGGTCTTTACCATTTGGTATGTTTCTGAAGTGGCTGGTACTGGTTGTTGCTTTCCTTTTTTAGTGTTTCTTTCAGGAGCTCTTGTAAGGCAGGCCTGGTGATGAAATCTCTCACCAATTGCTTGTCCTTAAAGAGTTTTATTTCTCCTTCACTTATGAAGCTTAGTTTGGCTGGATATGAAATTCTAGTTTGAAAGTTCTTTTCTTTAAGGATGTTGAATATTGGTCCCCACTCTCTTCTGGCTTGTAGGGTTTCTGCTGGGAGATCTGCTGTGTCTGATGGGCTTCCCTTTGTGTGTAACCCAATCTTTCTCTCTGGCTGCCCTTAGTATGTTTTCCTTCATTTCAACCCTGGTGAATCTGACAATTATGTGCCTTGGGTTGCTCTTCTTGAGGAATATCTTTGTAGTGTTCTCTGTATTTCCTGGACTTGAATATTGGCCTGCCTTGCTAGGTTGGGGAAGTTCTCTTGGATAATATCCTGAAGAGTATTTTCCATCTTGGATTCATTGTCTCCATCACATTCAGGTACATATATCAAATGTAGATTAGGTCTTTTCATATAATCCCATATTTCTTGGAGTCTTTGCTCATTTCTTTTCATTCTTTTTTTCTCTATTCTTGCCTTCTCACTTTATTTCACTGAGTTGATCTCCAATCTCTGATATCCTTTCTTCTAGTTGGTCGATTTGGCTATTGAATCTTGTGTATGCTTCGCGAAGTTCTCATGTTATGTTTTTCAGCTCCATCAAGTCATTTATATTCTTCTCTAAGCTGTTTATTCTAGTTAGCATCTCATCTAACCTTTTTTCTAGGTTCCTAGTTTCTTTGCATTGGGTTAGCACACGTTCTTTTTGCTCTGAGGAGTTTGTTGTTACCCACTTTCTGAAGCCTGTTTCTGTCAATTCATCAGACTCATTCTCCATCCATCTTTGATCACTTGCTGGTGAGAAGTTGTGATCCCTTGGAGGAGGAGAGGCGTTCTGGTTTTTAGTGTTTTCATCCTTTTTGTGCTGGTTTCTTCTCATCTTAGTGGCTTTATCTACCTATGGTCTTTGTAGTTGGTGACTTTCGGATGGGGTCTCTGAGTGGACGTCATTTTTGTTGATGTTGAAGCTATTTCTTTTTGTTCCTTAGTTTTCCTTCTAACAGTCAGGCTCCTCTGCTGCAGCACTGCTGGAGGTCCACTGCAGACCCTGCTTGCCTGGGGATCACCCACGGGGGTTGCAGAACAGTAAAGGTTGCTGCCAGTTTCTTCTATTATCTTCATCCCAGAAAGGTACCCGCCAGATGTCAGCCTGGGCTTTCCTTTATGAGGTGTCTCTTTGGGTATACTAGGGTCAGGGAGCTGCTTGAGGAGACAGTCTGTCCCTTATAGGATCTCAAGTCCTGTGCTGGGAGCTCCATTTTTCCGTGCTGGGCAGGTAACTTTAAGTCTGCTGCAGTGGAACTCATAACCACCTCTTTTCTCAGGTGCTCTGTCCTAGGAAAGTCAGCTTTATTTATAAGTTCCAGATGTGCTGCTGCCTTTTTTCAGAGATGCCCTGCCCCACACAGAGTAGTCTAGTAACAGACTGCCAGCATAGGCGTTGCTGTGCTGCCGTGGGCTCTGCCCAGTTGATGTGTGAACTTCCTCGGTAATGGCAGACTGCCTCGGTAATGGCAGATCACCTTGGTAGTGGAGGACTGCCTTGGTAGTGGTGGATGCCCTTGCCCCAGCTGAGCTGAACCATCCTGGGTCCAGCTGCGCTTGCTGTGAAACTGTCATTTCACGTTGCTTGTTTTGTGGGAGTGATACCCGCAGAGCCAGATTGCCTGGCTCCCTGTCTCAGCCCCTTCCCTTTCAGTTGAATGGGCGGCTCTGTCTCCTAGGCGTTCCAGTTGAAACGGCTGCCCATGTTTGTGTGAGTTTCTGTGTGTCAACCCGTGGCACCAGCTGTGCTGAAAACTCATGGTGCTTTTCGGCCTGGGAATCCCCTGGTCTGTGGGCAGTGAAAACTTGTTTGAAGATGCGGTGAGCACCCACCCTCTGCATTCTCTTGCTGGGAACTGCACTCTGGAGCTGTTCCTATTTGGTCATCTTGGATCCTCTCTCTCTCTCTTTTTTTTTTTTTTGAGACAGAGTCTCACTCTGTCACTCTGGCTGGAGTACATCTTGGCTCACTGCAACCTCTGCCTCCCAGGTTCAGGCGATTCTTCTGCCCTGGCCTCCTGAATAGCTGGGACTACAGGCATGAGCCACCATGCCCAGCTAATTTTTGTATTTTTAGTAGAGATGGGATTTCACCATATTGGCCAGGCTGGTCTCAATCTCTTGCCCTTGTGACCCGCCTGCCTTGGCCTCCCAAAGTGCTGGGATTACAGGAGTGAGCCACCGTGCCCAGCCTCAAATCACAATCACAGTCTTTAGTAGTTTCTCTCTCACATTCTCTCTCTCTCTCTCTCTCCCTCTTTTTTTTTCTCTCTCTCCATACTTATCCCTGAAAGTGGTAACTGGCAACTTATACAGCTACACTTAGTAGAAATTATAACTAAAAATTCTCATATTTGATTAAAGAACTACATTAATACAGAAACAATAGAATGTACATGTATGCTATAACGTCACATAAGTGACAGTTGGGAATATGTAATTAAAAATAATCATGTTTATTCAATTCTTCATTGCTATGCTGCAGGATCTTGTTACCTGATTCTTTGCCTACTCTTCCTTCAGTTTACTGGGCACCTGATTACTCTCTGTGCCAGAAGTACTGCCATTATCCTGGAAGAAATTATTCTTAGCTTTTGCAACCACAGATGTCAGATTCACTAAATCATCACACCATAAAATCCCACCTCCCATTCCCTTAACCTCCTACACCCATGACTCTATCCTGAAGCTTGTCAGCTGGAAATTCTGTACTTCTGACTGCTAAGTTCTAGTAACTAGTGAAAACATTTTAATTTTTGACTGTGATAATGGCTTTTTTTAATATCTTTTAGAGGTATATCAAAATATTTATGGGTGAAATAGTATGTCAGGTATTTTACGTTGACACATGTGGATGCAGCAACTATAATTTCTTCTGGAGGAGAGGATTGAGTGGGTGGTAAGTAAAGAATAAAAGATTGCAGTGACGTGGTGACTGTTCAACCTGTTGCTGAGTTCAGGGACTCATTCCTATTTTGGTATATGTCTGGAGTTTTCCATGATTAAAATGTTTTGTAAAGCACTTCAATATCTCCCGATCATTTCTCTCACTAAACCTTCCAGGCCCTCTATGTCTCCATTGTCCTGCAGTCTATGGACCCATCTGAATGGTACATTTTCTTCCTTTACTTTAGTCACCATTTTCACTGCTTTTTCCTTCTTATACTCTTCCCTCTGAACTACTTAAGCAAAATCACAAAATATTCAACATGAAATATTTATTGATTACCTACTATGTGCTAGGGAGTGGGGTGCTGTATAAACAAAACTTATAAGATTCCATTTCTCATGAAGGCTTATGTTCTAGTGAGAGGAAGGCAGACAGGAATAATGAAAGAAGTGAACAGGAAAATATTTCAGAGTGATACAAGTTCTAGAGAAGGCAAAATATGTTGGCATGATAGGGAATAACTCCAGAGGCGATTTCAGGTTGATTAGTAAAATTCTCTCTAAAGGAAATAACATTCTGAGCTGAGACCTGAATTCCAAGGTGAACTGAAAGTCAACCAGAAGAAGGTCAACAGAAGAATACTGCAGGGACAAAAATTTGCTAGCGGAAGAGTCTTAAGGAAAGAACAAGTGAGGTGTGCCCATTGTCAATATCAAGGTCAGGTCTGCAGAACTCTCTGCAGGAGCCTGCCATCACTAACCCATACCTGTCAACCTAAGCTGGCCCTCAACACTCCTTGACAAACAACTTTCTTGTTCCCATTCTCTCATGGAGTAGTTCAAGTCTTCATCTTTTCCTTAAATCTCCACTTCTCTAGAGTCTCCCCTCTTAATAGATTTCCTTATCGTCTGCTTCAGAGAGAATATAGTCTTTAGTTCTGGAACTTCCTTAACTTATAAAATTACAGTTAGTGCATCCAAACCCACCTTTTCTTGGAGAAAAGTTAGCAGTCTTCTTGCTCAGTCTAAAATTCAACTGATGTCGTGGGTTTGCACCCTCTGGGATTTTGAGTTTTTCGAATATTTTTCTCTCTTTCAATATTCTCTTTATCCTCTACTGATTCATTTTGCTTCCACATAAAAAAGCAGATTCAAGCTCCTTTTCTTACATTTTTGAGCACTTTGTTATTCTTGGCCATCTTCCACACAGGTGTCCCTGGTTATGATGCTGGTTCTCCGCTTCCTGGCCTGGCTTCTTAACAAAGTGTTTCTCTCTCCCCAGTGCTTCACCTTTCATGCCTTCCTGAAATCAGTGCAAGGTGGCACCAGTCTCCACCATGCCACTGAAATTGACAAATAACAAGACTTGATGATTTTTCCTCTCGCTTCCAAATCCAAGGGTCTGTTTCAATACTGTTTTACTTGACTGTTCCGCCTTATTTTACCAGATTGACCAATCAGTTTTGAAATTCTCCTCTGGCTGATACAACAACCATTTTGTTATTGTTTTTCTACTTCCTGTCATCTCTTTCCTGGGATTTTCCATAGACTCCTTTGGTCCACCCTTTCTTTTGGTGTTCTCTTGTCTTCTTTTTACACTTTACATTCTCTCATTATTTGCTTTGACTTATCCACTTTTTTTAAAAGACTCAGCAATATATAACTCTAGCCCAGGTACCTCAGATCTAGTTTATTATAATAAAATGTCTAGTAAGTATTCTAAACAGAATTTCATCCCGAATGTAATGTGTACAACACAGAAGTCATATTCACTTTGAATCCACTCTTTTCTTTGAATCCACTCTTTTTCTGCATTCCCTGTCTTGACGGAATCACCACTTCATTATTCAACCAAGGTAGAATTCTGGTAGTTTTCTTCAGGTCTCTCTCTTCCTCTTCCTTACACTTCTCTATGAGTTTTACTTTTTAACTGTCTCTTCAATCCATCTATTCCCTATCACCACTAACGATATCACTATGCTAGGTTCTTTTCTATTGCATCTATAATTTTCATTGCTGAGTATTTTTTTTTAAAGACACATCTGATAACATCACCTCCTGCATGAGTTACTTTAGTGCTCCCCATCACTTTCAGGATAAAATCCAAACTTCTGAACAGGCATTCAAAACTCTCATGACCTGGCCCCTGACTACTTGCTAACTTGAGCTTCCTGTCACCCCTAACATTCGTCTATATTCTGGCTTTCCCATACTGTCAGAGGCGTTTGAACCACAGCAACTACATTTTGAATAGGGGCTAGGTAAAATACAGCTGAAACCTACTGGGCTGCATTCCCAGAAGGTTAAGGCATTCTAAGTCACAGGATGACATAGGAGGCCAGCACAGGTACAGATTATAAAGACCTTGCTAATAAAACAGGTTGCAGTAAGGAAGCCAGCAAAAACCCTCCAAAACGAAGATGGTGATGAGAGTGACCTCTAGTCATTGTCACTGCCACACACCCACCAACGCCATGACAGTTTACAAATGCCATGTCAATGTCAGGACGTACTTTATATGGTCTAAAAAGGGCAGGAACCTTCAGCTCCAGGGATTGCCCACCCTTTCCTTGAAAACTCAAGAATAATCCATCCCTTGTTTAGCATATAATCAAGAAATAACCATAAAAATGGGCAACCAGCAGCCCTTACTTGCTCTGCCTATGGAATATTCACTCTTTTATTCCTTTACTTTCTTAATAAACTTGCTTTCACTTTATGGATTCGCCTCAAATTCTTTCTTGCACGAGGTCTAAGAACCCTCTCTTGGGGTCTGGATGGGGACCCCTTTCTGATCACAATGCTATTTGCAATTCTTTGACTATGTCCTGTACTCCCAGTGTCATTGCATAGTGCCTGGAACCTGGTAGGAGCAGCATAAAAATATTTGATGATGTAAGAATGTGACTATCTTATAAAAAAATGCTTTCCCCCCTTCTCCAGCTGGCTAATTACCTCTGTACCTTTAAGACTTGGCTCAAGGTTCATCTCTTCCAGGGTCTTTTTATATCACTTTGTTTCTTCTTCCTCACGCTCCATGGTAGGTACAAAAATATTCCCCCTTGTATGTCCACATCCAAATCCTAATCCCTGGAACCTGAGAATATGTGACATGGCAAAAGGAATTTAGCAGATAAAATTCAGGTAGTGGATCTTGATCCTGGGAGATCATCCTGGATTATGTGAGTGGGCCTAGTCTAATCACGAGTCCTTAAGAGAATCTTTCCTGACTATGGTCAGAAAGAGATGTGAAGATAGAAGCAGGCCAGAGAGATGCAAAGTTTCTGTCTTTGAAGATAAAGAAAGTAGCCACAAGACAAAGAATGTAGGAAGCCTGTAGAGTTTCCGGAAAAGAATGCAGCCTGGCAGATACCTTGATTTTAGCCCAGTGACACGTGCGTGGGACTTCTCACTTATAGAAATGTAAGACAATACAGTTGTTTGAAGCCACTAAGTTTGTGGTAATTTGTTACCAATAGAAAACTGATACTCTGTTAAAATGCCTGCTGCTTCTGCTGGCTTAAACAGCGTGAGGTCACCTACTCTACTACAATAATAGAGTTGATGGATTTGTCTACCTCACTACGCTGTGTGAAAACTCAAAGGTGTGTCTGGGTTAAACACAATACATTGTGCAAAATAGATGAGTAGAAAATAAGTAGGCCAGGCACAGTGGCTCACACCTGTAATCCCAGCACTTTGGGAGGCTGAGGCGGGTGGATCATGAGGTCAGGAGTTCAAGATCAGCCAGGCCAATGTGGTGAAACCCCATCTCTACTAAAAATAGAAAACTTAGCTGGGTGTAGTGGTGCGTGCCTGTAATGCCATCTACTTGGGAGGCTGAGGCAGGAGAATTCCTTGAACCTGGGAGGCAGAGGTTGCAGTGAGTTGAGATTGTGCCTCAGCACTCCAGCCCAGGCAACTCAGCCAGACTCTGTCTCTAAAACAAAAATGAAAACAAACAAACGAAAAACAAAACAAAAAAAGAAAATAAGTAAATTGATTACCATAACATTGATAAGGAAAAAGGCTCATGTAAAATTTTGGAATTATATGTTACAAATCCAAAGCAAAGATGTATGCAGTATCAGAAACCTAGCATTATATGAGGCAGAGAAATACATTTTTTAAGAGCACCTGTATCAAATGTATGAGGGTAGCTAAGGAACACCTCATTCCTTAAAAATTACTTAAATATTTACCTCACTGACAGGTGCTTACAATTTCTATATCTGAAATGCATCCCATTCGGTTCATAAGTTTTCAGAAAAGTCTCAAAATGTAAGAATCCCCAAGATGGTAATAATTTGGCAGTATCTGCACCTAAATTTACCAGATTACTCAAGGATAGCTGTTCCTATGGAATATTCGAAAAAATAACTCCCACGTTGGTGGACCACTTAATTATTTTGATTTTAAGTTTGGGAGGTGTTTTGGGAAAATAACTCTCAAGTCATGTTTTTTCTCTGTTCTCACACCCCAGCAATCAACACAGAAGACTTCTGTGACCAAATGTGTGTGGTTTTTTCCCCCCACATAGCAAGCAGCAGATGCCAGCTGGGTGTCCTCCTATTCAATTCTACCTAGAGATAGTGTCCAATCACACAGGCTGGGGACTCAGTCTCCAAGACTGCCCCTCAGTCCCCCAGATACCAGTCATAAATCCAGGGCCCCGGAACTTCTGACAGGTCAGCTTCAAGTTTGGGTTCCCATGACCCCCTCTTTGAGCTCAATTAATTTGCTCGAGAGGCTCACAGAACTCAGAAAAACACTTATATTTATTTATTTATTTGTTTGTTTGTTTTTGAGGCAGAGTTTCACTCTTGTTGCCCAGGCTGGAGTGCAATGGCGTGATCTCGGCTCACCACAACCTACACTTCCCATGTTCAAGCAATTCTTCTGATTCAGCCTCCCAAGTAGCTGGGATTACAGGCATGCACCACCATGATTGGCTAATTTTTTGTATTTTTAGTAGAGATGGGGTTTCTCCATGTTGGTCAGGCTGGTCTCGAACTCCCGACCTCAGGTGATCCACCTGCCTCAGCCTCCCAAAGTGCTGGGAGCCACTGCATTGGCCTATATATTTATTTTTTAAATAAAGTTTACAGATGAAGAGATGCATGGGGGTTAAGGGTGTGGTGCCTCCTTGTCCTCCCTGGCATGCCACCCTCCAAGAAGAAGTGTTCTGTTATCCAGAAGCTCTCCGAACCCAGTCCTTGGGTTTTTATGGAAGGTGCAGGATGTCAAGCATTCCTTCCCCTAGGCCATAGGGCACCACCCTTTTTGGGAAGGGTCTTAAGACCATCAGAATGGTGAGGAAGAGTAGAGCCCTACCTTGGAGCAAGTGACAAGAGGGCAGGAGAAGGTCACAGAGTTTCTGATTCAGTAGATCTAAGGTGGGCCTAAGAGTTTACATATTTAACAAGTTTCCAGGTGATGCTAATGCTGCTCTAAGAATCACTGCTTTAGGGACAGGGTCACCAAACATCTTCTGTGATGGTATCAGTCCATTTGGGCCGCTCTAACAGAATACCTTAGACCGGGTAATTTGTAAACAACAGCTTGTACTCCTAGCACTTTGTGAGGCCAAGGCAGGAGAATTGCTTGAGCCCAGGAGTTCAAGACCAGACTGGACAACATAATGAGACCTTGTTTCCACAAAAGAAAAAAATAATTAGTCAGGTGTGGTGGCCTACACTCATAGTCCTAGCTACTTGGGAAGCTGAGGCAGGAGGATTCCATGAAGCCAGGAGTTTGAGAAAAGCCTGGTAACATTTTTACTTGTCTGCACAGAAGTAAAAAAAAGAAGAAAAAAAGCCAGGCATGGTGCTGCACACCTTCGTAGTCCCAGCTACTCAGGAGGGTGAACCAAGAAGATTGCTTGAGCCCAGGAATTCGAGTCTGCAGTGAACTATGATCATATCACCTTGCCTGGATGACAGAGCAAGATTCTGTCTCTAAAAATAAATAAATAACACTTAAAAACATAGACAAAAGAAATTTATTGCTCACAGTTCTGAAGCTTGGGAAATGCAAGATTATGGCACCAGGGGATTTGGTGTCTGGCCAGAGCTCGTTCCTCACAGATGGTGCCTTCTGTGTGTTCTCACTTGGTGAAAGGTACAAACAAGCTCTCTCCGGCCTCTTTTTAGACATACATTAATTCCATTTATGTGGGCTCTGCCCTCACGAACTAATCACCATCCAGATGCCTTACTTCCCAACACCACTGCACTGGGAATTTAGTCTCAACATATACATTTTGGGGGAACACAAACATTCAGACTTTAGCAAATGGCAAGATAGTAAGTACTTTTGGTTTTGTGGATCATATGGTCCCTTGTAACTCCTCAAATCTGCCATTGTAGCAGGGAAAGCGGCCACGGATAAGACATAAACAAATGGGTCCCCAGGTGTGGGGCTAGATTTGGCTCACAGGCTATGGTTTGATAGCTAGCTCCTGCTTTAGAGGGTGAGACTCAGGTGTTTTCTAAGTCAGAGGTTTTGACGTCTGACCATTGTCTGTACTATGTGAAAACCGCTTAATGAGATTTTAAATTATCTTCATTCCCAGATTAATGTAATCAGCATATCTGGGGCCAGGGCCCAAGCATTCGTGTTTTTGAAGCTCCAATGTGTTTTTGGCATGCAGCCAGGTTTGGGAATTATGGTTTGAGATGTTGGCTGATACTTTGATTTCTGATTCTGGCTTATTCTTGACCAGAATTATTGGAATCTCTGCCCCCTGACTTGTTGAATCTGATTCCTTTAGGGAATATTAACCAAATATAAACCACATTAGGTGGAAAGATTGTGAAAAGACATAGAAATGACACCAAGCATGTAAGACATATACTTTTAAAGTTAGCTAAATTGGTATATGATATGTAGCTCTTCAACAAGTGAAGATGGGCTAAGTCCTGGTGGCTTGGGGCCTGTCCAGATGACAACATATATAATCTCAGGGTGGAATGACTGTTGGTTAGCTCTCCAAAGGCTCCTCTCACTTCAAGTATATTGAATAGGTTAGAATCGAGGAAAGTAAAGTAGTTTTGGGAGAGCCAAAATGACTGGCACAATAAAGACACAGGAAGCTGGATAGTTCAAACCGTCCTGAGTCCTCAGGTAAATCAATCTGTTACCTCCTATATGGAGAGAAGGGACTGTGGATGTGTGCCTTTGTGCATATGCTCAAACTCCTTGTGGTTTATAATGGTTTGTTTGGGGTGGCGAGATTGCCTGAATATGTTGACAGTGTGAATTTTCCTTTTCTGCTTGCTTGTTGCCAGCAGTCACTTAGCCGAGGCTGATGAGATGCGTGGACGCTGCAGAGGCAGGATTTCTTTGAGATTCTGAAGGCTCCTGAGATTTGGTGAGCTCCCTCCTGAAAGCAGCATGTGTGTATGTGTGGTATGACAGTAACCCAGTGCAATTCAATAGAACTCTCTGTGACGCTGGAAATTTACTATACCCACACTGGTCAGTGCTGTAGCCACTGGCCACCTAATGACTAGTGAACCTCTGAAATGTGGCTAGTGTGAGTGAAGATCTACATTTTAATTTTAAATAGCCACATATGGCTAGTGCCTACTATATTGGATAGTGTGGCTCTTGTCAATCGGAGAACAGATTCTTGGCATCTGATCTTCACATTCCTTCTACTTAAGAGATAACCTTCCACAATATAAGCAGTAATGTGCTTGAGACACAAATACATTTATTTATTTTTTATTTTTATATGTTAATTTTCTTTATTATTATTATTATTATTATTTTAGACAGAGTCTTGCTCTGTCACCAGGTGCCAGGCTGGAGTGCAGTGGCGCAACCTCGGCTCACTGCAACCTCCACCTCCTGGGTTCAAGCAATTCACCTCCATCGGCCTCCCGAGTAGCTGGGACTATAGACACATGCCACCACACCCAACCAATTTTTGTATTTTTAGTAGAGATGGGGTTTCACCTTGTTGTCCAGGATGGTCTCGATCTCTTGACCTCATGATCTGTCCGCCTCGGCCTCCCAAAGGGCTGGGATTACATATATTAGTTTTCTTTAAGTTGTGGGATACATGTGCAGAATGTGCTGGTTATATGGATATATATGTGCCATGGTGGTTTGCTGCCCCTATCAACCCATCATCTAGGTTTTAAGCCCTGTATGCATTAGATATTTCTCCTAATGCTCTCCTTCCCCTTGTTCCTCACCCCACAGCAGGCCCTGGTATGTGATGCTCCCCTCCCTGAGGACACAAATGCATTTATACCTGGGACGGGGAGGGCTCATGCCCTTGGTGGTGCTATCTCTTTTACACGTCAATTGTGAAAAAAATAGGAATAATTATGGCTCCCCATTGTACAGTACAGAATATACAGTATTACATGATGATTTGGGAGGAAAGAGGTAACAGACACCATTCTGGGATGCACTAGTAGCTTTTCTTGAGGGCAACTAGTTGGTGACACAATCACACCTATTACATTGAATGGAAATCTGCAAGTGTGGGAAAACTACGTGTAAGATGCAAGGACCACAAAGTAAATTTCAGTTTGTCGAACCAGGTATTTCTCAAATGTCTGTAACTGCAGAACTCATATCTTTGTGTGCATGTGTAATATCTGCTGGCAACCACAGATCTACTGTTCCGTGGAGCACATGCTGGAAAGGCTATAAAATGGGGGGATGCTGTTCCTTCTGCAAAGCATATTCCCAATCTCTCCATTAATGGGTCTTTCTGCTGCTATCTTTTTTTTTTTTCTTTTTCCTTCCTATGTGGCTGATATTATGTGAAGAGCATCTTGGGGCCTTGTGGACAGATGCTGTGCCATAGGAATCAGAACCATTGCTGGTACTGCTTACCTGTGCCTTCAGTACCTGGTTGAGCTATTTAATATATGCAATGTCCACTGGATGGAGGGCTGCCGGGCACACCCAGTTCTATGGCTCAGTGAGTCGTGTAGCACTTGGTTCATGATGGACATTTCAAGGAACTTGGTATTTTAACAGAATTTGGTGTTCCAAATGGAAGGATTTCTAACGTTAATTTATTTCACTTAAAAATTAAATGGAAAGGAGATGAGTGTGGTGGCTCATGCCTGTAATCCCAGCACTTTGGGAAGCTGAGGTGGGTCGATCACGAAGTCCAGAGAGCGAGACCATCCTGGTCAACACGGTGAAACCCCGTCTCTACTAAAAATACAAAAATTAGTTGAGTGTGGTGGTGTGCCCCTGTAGTTCCCGCTACTCGGGAGGCTGAGGCAGGAGAATCACTGGAACTCAGGAGGCGGACATTGCAGTGAGCTGAGAGTGTGCCACTGCACTGCAGCCTGGTGAGAGAGCGAGACTCTGTCTCAAAATAAATAAATAAATGAATAAATAAATAAATAAATAAATAAATTGAAAAAGAGCAAGTGATGCTTTTAAAATGCATGCCAAAAATATCTACAAAGTTGTTCTCTCTACTATGTAACCATTTTATTATTTCACAGCATATTCAACTAAATGGAGAATAGTATTTCAGAGCCAGCCTTTCTATGACTATCCACCATACCTTCCCTTTAATCTGTGCACTTAGTTTATCTTCATACATGCAGAACAGTTTCTTTTTCACACTTGCTCAGACAAGCAAGATAACGGACTATAATCATACAGAAATGTATCCTTTTAAGAATCAAAATGTTCTCCACATAACTTTATTTTTCAGAAAATCGATAACAACTACAAAGTAAGCTAAATTTACTTTTACTTTTGCCAAATTATTTATCAGAATCTCAAAGGCCATGCTGGGCTAAGAAATGTGAAAATGAACTTAATTTCTTCTTACAATATTTTTGCTAACCCCTAAAATAAACTTATAGAAGTCCTTGAACTAAAGGAAATTTTACAAGTAACATTTTTTGTTTAGTTAAAGCTAAGATTATACATAGCAGAATATTCTCGGTTTTTTTTTTTTTTAATTGTACTTTGGACTCTGCGGTACACGTGCACATCCTGCAGGATTGTTGCAAAGGTACATACATGCCATGTTGGTTTCCTGTCTCCATCCCCCACAGCTCCCGTTGCCTACATCAGGCATTTCTTCCCGTGTTAACCCTCCCTATCCTCCCCACCCCACCCCCGCTGTCCTTCCATTCCCCTCCCCTCCACTGCCACACCTAGCCCTGTGAGTGTTGTTCCCTTCCCTGTGCCCAAGTGTTCTCATTGTTCATCACCCACCTATGATTGAAAACGTGGTGTTTGGTTTTCTGTTCTTGTGTCAGTTTGCTGAGAATGATGATTTCTAGATTCATCCATGTCTCTGTAAAGGACACAAACTCATCATTTTTTATGGCTGCATAGTATTCCATGTTGTAGATGTGCCACATTTTCTTTGTCCAGTCTATCATCGATGGGCATTTGGGTTGGTTCCAGGTCTTTGCTATCGTTAAACAGTGCCACACGAACATACATGTGCATGTGTCTTATTATAAAGTATATACCCAGTAATGGGATTTCTGGGTGGAATGGAATTTCTATTTCTAGATCCTTGAAGAATTGCCACACTGTCTTCCACAATGGTTGAACTAATTTACTCTCCCACCAACAGTGTGAAAGTGTTCCTATTTCTCCACATCCTCTCCAGCATCTATTGTCTCCAGATTCCTTAATGATTGCCATTCTAACTGGTGTGAG
>CAUYLG010022074.1:0-105017 GCA_963573385.1 Cacajao melanocephalus
GAGAATCACTTAAACCTGGGAGGCGAAGGTTGCAGTGAGCCGAGATCTTGCCACTGCATTCCAGCCTGGGTGACAGAGCGAGATTCCATCTCAAAAAAAAAAAATTGTACTTCTCATAATACATTATATCAGTGTTCTCAAAGTGGCATCCCTGGACCAGCAACATCCACATCACTTGGGAATTTGTTAGAAATGGAAATTATCCAGTCATTCTCTAGCTCTCTTGAATCAGAAACTCTGGGGGTGGGGTCTATAATTCTGTTTTAATAAGTACTACAGGAGATTCAGATGCTACTCAAAGTCTGAGAACCAGTAAAGTTAGTGCTAAAGTGTGGATGAAGAAGCACCACTCAAATTCTAATTTTCATATTGTTAGACAAAAAAGATTAAACTTAAAAATTTTTTTCTCACTATTAAAGTTCCCCATCACAGAACTTTTAGAATATATAGAAATTTTAAAACAACAGGTGGAGGAAAAATATCTTAAACTTTCATTTAGTCGTAGACTACTTAGTTTCCTCTTGTTACAGCCTCCACCCCCAAATTATCCCCACCTAAATTGTCAATTATTTTTTTAAGGTGTAATGTTTCTCAGAGTTTTTAAGTGCTGTTCGTGGCAGCTTTCCAAAATCCTTCTCTAAAGTATCAGGAGGACATTATGTCAATTAGTAAGAGCACAGATCTGAAATCTGGCAAACATCAATTTCATTCCGACTGAGTCACTTAGTGACTAAGGTCAGTGTGTTTCAGCGTCTTTGAGCCTTGTTCCTTATCTGTAAACCCAAATCCTATCAGGGCTAACAGCGATTATGTCAGGAAAGCACTGATTCCAACGTCAGGCGCCGCTGGCACTTTGCAAGGACTGAGAAACCGCAGCAAAGGATGCTGGAATGAGTAGTGGGTGAAGCACCTGATTGCTTAAACCAGTTGTTTCCTTCCTCCAGCACTCAAAGATCAACCTTAGCTCCTTCCATGGATTCGTGGGGAAAATTCGCCCCGAGGGACAGGGGACACGCATATTTTAAAAAGGTCTCCCAATGTGATTCCACAGGCTCACAGGGAAAAGAACACGTGAAGTGACGGAACTGACCTCTATTCTCTGCGAGGTCCCTTTAAGAACCTCGCTCTGTTGCCTTTCTCCCGCCCGCTCCTGGGCGGAGGCGGAAGCGGAAGTGGCGAAAGAAGTGCCTGTCTCCAAGATGGCGACCGCCTGGCCCTTCGGTACGTGTTCTCCGGAGGCAGTGACTGTCAGACTCCTGGGTGTCCTGTGGTTTGTCTCAGTCACCGCAGGACCCTGGGGGGCTGTTGCCACCTCTGCCGGGGGCGAGGAGTCACTTAAGTGCGAGGACCTCAAAGTGGGACAATATCCTCTGTGGGGAACAACCCCCATGGAGGCGAGGTAGAGTTGGGGTCGCAGGTGGGTCGCTGCCCTCAGCACGGGCTAGGGCTGTAGTGAATGAAAATGATAACCTGCTCTGTGGCTTCTGAAGACTGAGGAATCCCTGAAGGTGAACAGAGTTGTGGAGATGGAAGGGCCAGAGGCCAACCTTTGTGATTTCTTTATGATTTTACTAGTCATTGGCGCTTCCTCTTCCAATCCAATTTTTTTTCTTCTTTACCGGTGTGCTTACTTGTTCAATAAAACATGTAGATCCTGAAGTATGCCAGGCCCCCTTCTAGACACAAGTAATACAAGGATTGATAGTTTCTATCTTGGAAGTGTTTGCCAACTCTTCCCAGGGGGATGACAAGTAATTAATAACGATCTAGCCTATGTCTGTTGCCCATTTATCGTTAACTTCATGTATATTACCTCATGTCATCTTCAAACTTAATGAGATGCTAGACTGCCAGTGGTCAGATTTCTGTTTTCTTTTTCTTTTTTTGAGACAGGGTCTCGCTCTGTCACTCAGGCTGGGGTACAGTGCCGCCATCGCAGCTCACTGCAACCTCCATCTCCTGGGTTCAAGCAATTCTCCTGCCTCAGCCTCCTGAGTAGCTGGGACTACAGGCATGCGCCACCACACCTGGCTAATTTTTGTGTTTTTATTTTATTTTATTTTATTTATTTATTTATTTTTGAGATGGAGTTTTGCTCTTGTTGCCCAGGCTGGAGCCCAATGGCAGATTTTGGTTCACCGCAACCTCCGCCTCCCGGGTTCAAGTGATTCCCCTGCCTAAGCCTCCCAAATAGCTGGGATTACAGGCATGAACCACCATGCCTAGCTAATTTTGTGTTTTTAGTAGAGATGGGGTATCTTCATGTTGGTCAGGTTGGTCTTGAACTCCTGACCTCAGGTGATCCGCCGGCGTCAGCTTCCCAAAGTGCTGAAATTACAGGCATGAGCCGCTGTGCCCTGCTAGTTTTTGTATTTTTAGTAGAGACTGGGATTACACCATGTTGGCCAGGCTGGTCTTGAACTCCTGGTCTCAAGCGATCTGCAACCCCCTTGGCATGAGCCACTGCTCCGGGCTTCAGTGGACAAATTTCTATTGCGCTTTGTAACCTTTGGTGACTTATTTGAACTCTGTTTTCTCATGAGTGAAAACGTGGATAATTATGGCACAAATTTAAAGGTTTATTGTAATGTTTATGTATTATTATATTATTTGTAGAGATAGACGTTTCATTATGTTGCCCAGGCTGTTCTTCCCAAACTCCTGGGCTCCAATAATCCTCCTGCTTCACGTATTATTTAGCAATACTGAAATATATTTGTACATATACTTGTTGACTTGGACAAACTAGCAGCCTCTATGTACATGTGAATATCAACATGAGTATATCATGAATAGTAAAGTCTTGATAACGTGTTGTGTTGGAATGTAGTCCATATTTCCTTAACTTTTTTTTTACATATATTTGTAAAGATCCAAAAATAAATGAAGCTACGCAAGAACCAGTTAACTGTACAAACTACACAGCTCATGGTAAGACTTCCAGAAACGTGCATTTAAAAATAATTTTAAAAACATTATTTCATAGGTCAACGTATGATCACTAAAGGCAATTAGTAAATGCATTTTTTTCTAAGTTATAACGTTATTATTTAGTTTCTCGAGTAAGTTAAAATTGGAGAACCAGCTAGGGGGTGTCAGCATTTAATTAAAAAAAGAATCTTCTGAAATGGTGAAATTTCACCATATAAACAGTAATAGGGCTGGGTATGGATGTTCTCAGATTCAGTTAGGCAAGTGTACTTATATACTTTATTTTCCCCAAATGAATAAGCATATCATTCTCTTATATGGAAAGCCTTCCTTTTATTTTCCTTTAGTTCTCTACCTGCATCATCTGTGAATACTTACCTAATAGTTCTTGGCTAATACCATAATACCTACAAGTCCTTTATGCTTCCCAGCAACTTCATTACTTTTGTTTATATCACTTTGATAAATGTCATTTATATTACTGTGATTATATTACTTTGGTTTTTATTTGTTTGATTTGGGGTGTGTGTTTGTGTGTGCATATTTAACATTCAGTTGGCACCAAAATGATTTTGTATATGTTTATAAACTTGTTTATTAATAATTCTTAAGTGGATTCAACATTTTATTCCAGAAGACACCTAGCTGGAGGGCAGGAGGGCAGACTTCTTTTGGAGCAGAAATTCTTTTTAGTTGTATAATTTCCTTCAAAATCCCCATATCTACAAAAAACCTTTCAGGCTAGAAAAATGCTTTTTTTTTTTTTTTGAGATGGCTGGCTGCCTGCTTCCTAGTTTGAAGTGAGATGCTTAAGTTACAATAGTATTGACAGATTTCTAGCATCTTTAATATGAATGATTGAAACAACTACTTGAGAACTCTTCCCTATGTGTAAGTCTGCTCTCTGTGTTCTGAAAGCTACAATATAAAAGACTTCAGAGTGTAAAGCAGGCAAATCAAAGCATATTTATAAGTTAACTACAAAGGGAAGGATTACTTACAAAGTTCATTTTAGTGGCTGGGCGCAGTGGCTTATGCCTGTAATCCCAGCACTTTGAGAGGTTGAGGCAGGTGGATCACAAGGTGAGGAGTTTGCACTTTGGGAGGTTGAGGCAGGCGGATCGCAAGGTCAGGAGTTTGAGACCAGCCTGGCCAACATGGTGAAACCTTGTCTCTACTAAATAGACAAAAATTGGCCAGGCACATTGGTGGGTGCCTGTAATCCCAGCTACTCGGAAGGCTGAGACAGGAGAATCACTTGAACCCAGGAGATAGAGGTTGCGGTGAGCTGAGATCATACCACTGCACTGCAGCCTGGGTCACAGAGCAAGACTCCATCTCTGTCTCGAGAAGGAAAAAAAAAAGTTCTTTTAAATGTAATATATCTAAATAAAATAAATGTGTACATTCTAACCAATATCTTCTATGTAAGGCATATATTATCTTATTACTTTTCTTTCCAGGACAGGGTCTCATCATGTCACCCAGGCTGGAGTGCAGTGGCGCCATCTCAGCTCACTGCAACTTCGGCCTCCCAGGATCAAGTGATCATCCCACCTCAGCCTCTGGAGTAGCTGGGACCACAGGCATATACCACCATGCCCAGCTAATTTCCTTTCTTTCTTCTTTTTTTCCTTTTTTTTTTTTTGTATTTTTGGTAGAGAAAAGGTTTTGCCACATTGCCCAGGCTGTTCTCAAACTTCTGGGCTCAAGCAGTCTGCCTGCCTGGGCCTCCCAAAGTGCTGAGTTTATAGGGATGAGCCACCAGGACTGGCTCCCCCACCTTTTTTTTGTTGTTTTTAATTGTAGAGATGAGGGTCTCCCTATATTGCCCATCCTGGTCTTGAACTCCGTAGGTTCAAGCAGTCCTCTTGCTTTGGTTTCCTAAAGTAGTGGGATGACAGGCATGAACCACTGTGCCCAGCTAATTAATTGCGTTTTTTAAAACACACAAAAGCTTGTGGGTTAGCTATGGTGAATCAATTCTAAGTCCTGATTGAGAAGGATATCAAAATAACTCTTGAAACATGCTCTGTGGTTCTAATATAGGAGAAAAATATTAAGAGTTGTGAAAAGTGTGAGTGAAGTGATCTCTCTCTTTTTCCAACCAAAATTATTTTTCCTTTGTTTTTTTATTCACTGAGTATATGAAGAACTATTGTGAAATTCTCAAACTATATTTGCTTTTCTTTTTTTTTTTTTTTTTGAGACAAAGTCTCGCTCTGTCGCTCAGGCGGGAGTGCAGTGGTGTGATCTCGGCTCACTGCTACCTCTGCCTCCTGGGTTCAAGTGATTCTCCTGCCTCTGCCTCCCAAGTAGCTGGGATTACAGGCGTGCACCACCACACCCAGCTAATTTTTGTATTTTTAGTAGAGACGGGATTTTGCCATGTTGGCCAGGCTGGTCTTGAAGTTCTGACCTCAGGTGATCCACCTGCCTTGCCTTCCTAAAGTGCTGGGATGACAGGTGTGAGCCACTGTGCCCAACCTAATTTTCTTTTTCTTTCTTTCTTTTTTTTTTGAGACAGGATCTTGCTTTGTCACCAAGGCTAGACTGCAGTGGCACCATCTTGGCTCACTGCAAACTCCACCTCCCAGGCTCAGGCGATCCTCCTACCTCAGCCTCTTGAGTAGCTGGGACTACAGGTACATGCCACTATGCCTGACTAATTTTTGGTATTTTCTTTTTGGGGGTGGGTAGAGGTGGGGTGTCGCCATGTTACCCAGGCTGGTCTGGAACTTCTGGGCTCAAGTGATCCACATGCCTTGGCTTTCCAAAGTGTTGGGATTACAGGCATGAGCCACCACACCTGGCTGTTTAATTTTCATAAACTAATGTTTGGGTAGGGATGAATGTGAGCAGTGTTTTACAGAGGGGATTTTGGGGCTAATGAGTAAAAATTGGGACAAAAGGCAATGGAAATTCAGCTATGACAATAAATTGATGTGATCTTAAAATGGTTCCTGGTTAGCTCAATATCATTTAACAAGCACATTTGTTTGTTTGGAAAGTATTTATTTGTAATGAATAATTTAAAACTAAATTTACTTTAATTATTTAATTAATACAATTTATATTACAAAATATTGTTTATTGATTGAGAATTTGTTCATTTATATTTATTTATTAAGAAATTATTATGTGGCAAGCATCTGCTAGGTGGTATAGGTGATAGACAAAGGAAGATATAATCTCGGCCCTCAAGAAGTGTTCTGTCAGCCGGGTGAGGTGGCTCAGGCATGTAATCCCAGCACTTTGGGAGACTGAGGCAGGTGGATCACCTGAGGTCTGGAGTTCAAGACCAGCCTGGCCAACATGGTGAAATCCTGTCTCTACTAAAAACACAAAAATTAGCCAGGCATCGTGGCACACGCCTATAGTCCCACCTACTTAGGAGGCTGAAGCAGGAGACTCACTTGAACCTGGGAGGCGGAGGTTGCAGTGAGCCAAGATCGCACCACTGCCCTCCAGCCTGGGTGACAGAGCCAGACTCTGCCTAAAAAAAAAAAAAAGAAGTGTTCTGTCTAGGTTATATACACATATCAGCAAGTATTTTCAATTTTTCTATCACTGAAATGCAAAAAAATACTTAGATTTTACCTCCAGAAAATTTTGTTAACGGTCCTTTGACAGAAGTCTTCTTTGTTTTCTTAATTAGTATTAAAATATAGTATATTGGCTGGGCGCGGTGGCTCACGCCTATAATCCCAGCACTTTGGGAGGCTGAGGCGGGTGGATGACCTGAGGTCAGGAGTTGGAGACCAACCTGACTAACATGGTGAAACCCTGTTTCTAAAATAAAAAAAAATTTTTAAATATTAAAAATATAGTATATTTCCAGAAAAGTGCATGTAAGTATAATTCAAATGATTTTCACAAACAACACACCTGTAAGTGCTTCCAGATTGAGAAACAACGTGATCAACATGCCAGAAGCCCTCTTCATGGTCTTTTATAGTCACTATTCTGCCTCAGTGGGTAACCACTATTTATTCTAACTTCTGACTGTGAATTCGTGTTGCAAAGTGTATATTTTTATTTTTTATTTATTTTTTTATTTTTAAAGACAGGGTTTCACCATGTTAGCCAGGCTGGTCTTGAACTCCTAACCTCAGGTGATCTGCCCGCCTCAGCCTCCCAAAATGCTAAGATTACAGGTGTGAGCCACCACGCCCGGCCAGCAAAGTGTATATTATTTTTTAACTTTTTATTTGGAGATAATTTTAAACCTACAGAAAAGTTGAAGAATAAGAGTAGTACAAAGAACTCCTCCCATATACCCTTTACCCAGATTGACCAATTGTTAACATATTGTCTCTCTCAATTTGTTTGTGTGTATACTTTTTTCTGCCCCTGTGAATACTTTCGTGTTTTTCTTTCTTTTTTTTGAGGTGACGTTTCACTCTTGTTGTCCAGGCTGGAGTGCAATGGTGCGATCTTAGCTCACTGCAAACTTCGCCTCCCAGGTTCAAGTGATTCTTTTGCCTCAGTCTCCTGAGTAGCTAGGATTACAGTCAGGTGCCACCATACCTGGCTAATTTTTTGTATTTTTAGTAGAGACGGGGTTTCTCCATGTTGGTCAGGGTGGTGTCGAACTCCAACCTCAGGTGATCCGCCTGCCTCGGCCTCCCAAAGTGCTGGGATTACAGGTGTGAGCCACTGCGCCTGACTGGGATGGAGTCTTGCTCTGTCACCAGGCTGGAGTGCAGTGGTGTTTTCAGCTCACTGCAACCTCTACCTCCCGGGTTCAAGCGATTCTCCTGCCTCAGCCTCCTGAGTAGCTGGGACTACAGGTGCGCACCACCACAGCCAACTAATGTTTATATTTTTAGTAGAAACGGGATTTCACCATGTTGACCAGGATGGTCTCGATCTCTTGACCTTGTGATCCACCTGCCTCAGCCTCCCAAAGTACTGGGATCACAGGCGTGAGCCACCGCACCCAGCTCATATTTAATTTTATTGGTATATTTCCATAACTTTCTTTGTCTTTTATGGCATTGACTTACATGTTTGATGTGTTCCTCATTGGGGTTGTCTGATATTTCTTTATGATTAGACTTAGGATATACATACCACACTGTAAAATAACGAAATTGGTGTAGTGTCCTTCTTGACATCTCACATCTGGGGGCACATGATAACTATCTCTTTCTCCTTAGTGATGTTAATTGTTGATCACTCAGCTTTTTCTACTGTATAGTATTTTTTTCTTTGAAACTATAAATAATCTAAAGGGATACTCATTAAGGCCATGCAGATATCTCCCTACCACCCCCTGATTTACATCCCATTAATGATTCTGTCCTGAACTATTCTTTTTTATAGAATGGTGAACACTTCCTTCCATAAAATGGAAAAAGCGTTCCCTGGAACTATTCTTTACTCTGATAGTTGCAAAATGATTATTTTCCAAATCTAGCACTCTCAGAGGAGAACTGTTTTAATGCTAAAAATATGGAGATTGGGTTGGCTCTTGCCAACTTTATTTTTTTTTCTCTCTCTCTCTTTTTTTTTTTTTTGGAGATAGGGTCTTACTCTGTCACCCATGCTGGAGTTCTGTTGCAGGATCTCTGCTCACTGTAACCTCTACCTCCCAGGCTCGAGTGATCCTCCCACCTCAGCCTCTCTATGCTAGGCTAATTTTAGCATTTTTTTGTAGAGATGGGATTTCACCATATTGCCCAGGCTGGTTTCTAACGCCTGAGCTCAAGCAATCCACTTGCCTTGGCCTCCCAAACTGTTGAATTACAGGTGTGAAGCACCATACCTGGCATTTTTTTTTTGTTTTTGGAGACAGTCTTGCTGCTCTGTAGCCCAGGCTGAAGTGCCGTGATGTGATCATGGCTCACTGCAGCCTTTATCTTCGAGACTCAAGCAATCCCCTTGCCTTAGTCACCCAAGTTACTGGGATTACAGACATAAACCACCAATCCCAGATAAATATTTTTTGCGAAGTTGCCCAGGCTAGATTTAGTCCTTTATTCTTAGGAAACTTCATTGTCTGATTACATTATTTCTGGTTTACCTTTTGTTTTGTTTTGAGAAGGTGTTGCTCTGTCACCCAGGCAAGAGTGCAGTGGCGTGATCTCAGCTCACTGCAACCTCCATCTCCTGAGTTCAAGTGATTCTCCTGCCTTAGCCTCCTGAATAGCTGGGATTACAGGTGCACACCACCATGCCCAGCTAATTTTTATATTTTTAGTAGAGACGAGGTTTCACCATGTTAGTCAGGCTGATTCAAACTCTTGACCTCATGATCTGCCCGCCTTGGCCTCCCAAAGTGCTGGGATTACAGGCGTGAGCCACCGCACCCGGCTGGTTTAGCATTTCTGTATTTGAAAAACATTGCTGCCTTCTACACCGGGTGGTGTGGTGGTGTGTGTCTGTAATCCTGGCATTTGGTAGTCTGAGGCTGTAGGATGTCTTGAGCCCAGGAGTTGGAGGCTGCAGTGAGCTATGATCATGCCACTTCACTCCAGCCTGGGCAACAGAGTGAGATCCTGTCTCTAAAACCAACCAAACAAAAAAACCACATTGCTGCTTTTTATAATGAATACTGTATGGTTATTGGCCTGAACTGATATTATCTAAATTCTAGATATTGGTCAGAACCAAACCTATTTGCAAGAAAATTGCAGATTGAATTGTTTTCAGGCTTGTGGCATGTTGCTTAATTTTGTCTACTAGTTAACATTTATTGATAACTGGCTTATTTGATCTTGTCATATCGATTTGTTTATTTTTGCTTATTGCTGAAATCAGTGTTCGCATGGGATAATTATGATATAATGGAAAGAGTATTGATTAAGAGTAATGAGTTTTAGTCTAGGATTTAGAGAGTATTACTTATTCTTTAGTCAACTCATTTAATTTCTTGGAACCTCAGTTTTCCTATTTGTGAAAGGAAAAAAGGAAACATTATGAATTTGCTTACTTAACAAGTTCTTTCTTACAAGGATGAAATGAAGTCATTATAAGGTATGTCTAAACAAATAAACTCTAGGGTCGTAGGCTTCTTTTGAATTGATTAATTTCATATCATAAAATCTTACATTAATTTTATAGCCACTCACAGTGTTATATTCATTGCTTTATTAGTCTTCTAAATATTGAAGTTCTCTGATTTCCTAGAGTGGGGAATCTCACACAGACACACACACACACACACACATTTTGGGGTGCAGTAGGGGTAGAGAGAGTCCCTGCTCTGTAGCCCAGGCTGTAGTGCAGAGGCGGGATCATAGCTCACTGGAAGCCTGGATCTCATAGGCTCAAGAAATCTTCCTGCCTCAACCTCCCGAAATCTTCCTGCCTCAACCTCCTGAGTAGCTGGGACTATAAGCACATGCAACCATGCCTGGCCAGTTTTTTTTTCTTTAGAGACAGAGTGTCACTATGTTGCTCAGGCTTGTCTTAAACTCCTGGGCTCACGTGATCCTCCTGCC
Source organism: Cacajao melanocephalus (assembly GCA_963573385.1). Taxonomy (NCBI): domain Eukaryota; kingdom Metazoa; phylum Chordata; class Mammalia; order Primates; family Pitheciidae; genus Cacajao; species Cacajao melanocephalus. Next base: position 10,380 of record CAUYLG010022074.1, read on the forward strand.
TTGGCCTCCCAAATTGCTGGGATGACAGGCGAGTCACTGCACCTGTCCCCTAAACATTTTTTGAATACTTTTTCTAACCAAATACCATGCTTTACACACCATGTGCTTTTTCTTTTTCTTTCTTTCTTTTTTTTTTTTTTTTTTTGAAACAGTCTTGCTCTGTCACCCAGACTTGAGCTCAGTGGTGCTATCTGGGCTCACTGCAACCACCGCCTCTCAGGTTCAAGCAATTCTTGTGACTTAGCCTCTCGTAGCTGGAACTACAGGTGTGGGTCACGACGCCTGGCTAATTTTTGTATTTTTAGTAGAGATGGGGTTTCAGTTTGTTGGCCAGGCTGGTCTTGAATTCCTAGTGTCAAGTAATCACCCACCTTGGTCTCCCAAAGTGCTGGGATTATAGACTTGAGCCACTGTGCCTGGCCTGTATGCTTTTTATATGTATATAACAGGAGTACAAAAGATATATCCCATGTCACAGATGGGAAACACGATTCAGAGGGGTTTTATTTTTCCTGAAGGAACATGCTAGTTAAGTGACAGAGTTAGGGCTTAAATCCAAATCTATCTAGTTCTAAAGTTCTGCTCTTTGGAGTTCTCTGTCATTTCAAACAAATCAGTCTGAGTTTCTCTCATTATTTTCTCATGTCTTCTGTCTATATATTTGGAGCAACAGTTCATCTTTTTTTCATCAAGTATAAATTTCATCCCTTGAAATAAGTAGCTCAAACGAATGTCAAATTCTTGAATCATTGCAATGTGGTTTTCTCTTTACTGTAATACCTCTTTTCACTATAGTGTCTTTCCTGAGTATCTAATCCTGGAGTGTTGGGCTTTTTTCTTCATCTTTTTCATATGGTATACAAAGCAGCTATTCAAAATGATTAAATATTGAAAACTAAAACTCTCAACATATGGGATTTTAGACAATTTATACTGTCTAGTTGAAAAATAGATATGGTTGGCTGGGCATGGTGGCTCACACCTTTGGGAGGCCAAAGTGGGTGGATTGCTTGAGCCCTGGAGTTCAAGACCAGCCTGGGCAATGTGGTAAAAACCTGTATCTACAAATAATACAAAAATTAGCCAGACTTGGTGGCACACACCTATAGTCCCACCTACTTGAGAGACTGAGGCCGGGAGGGTTTCTTAAGCCCAGGAGGTTGAGGCTGCAGTGAGCTGTAACATGCCACTAACCTGCGTGACAGTGAGACCTTGCCTCAAAAAGAAAACAAAAGATAGGGCTCTTTCAGAGTTTTTTTTTTTTTTTTTTTTTTGGGGGGACAGAGTCTTGATTTGTCATCCAGGCTGTCATGCAAGGGCACGATCTCAGCTCATTGCAACCTCCGCCTCCTGAGTTTAAGTGATTCTCCTGCCTCAGCCTCCTTATTAGCTGGGATTACAGCACATGCCACCATGCCTGGCCAATTTTTGTATTTTTAGTAGAGATGGAGTTTCACCATGTTGGCCTGGCGAGTCTTGAACTCCCGACCTCGTGATCCACCTACCTTGGCCTCCCAAAGTGCCGGGATGAGCTACCGTGCCCAGTTATGGCTCTTTAGTTTTTAATATTTTTTACAAGGCATTTTTGCAACTCACCTAGAAATATTTGGTTTTTAAAAGTTTTGCACAGAAACCTGTCATCTAAAAAAAAAAAAAAATAAGCAGTGCATTTCTATTAGGCAAGGTATATTGGAAAATAACCCCAACTGGAATCATAATTAGTGTTTTGTATTGCAACTGTCTCTTGAAGACCTGATTTTAGATAATCTGCAGAAAGATCTCACAAGGCTATATGACAAGAAAATGACAGCTTCAGACTGAGCAAGTGCAAGGTAATAAATACTTTTAGAGAAAAATGAACTACAATCTAGTAATACTGTGCTTTGTGGCACACTTAATCTACTTACTGGCTTGAGGATATGAAAAGATTTAAAGCTACTTTTTGAGGAAAAAACCCTGTGTTTACAGATATTCTTGAAGACTCCTCCTTTTTTTTTTTTTTTTTGAGATGGGGTTCTCACTGTGTTACCCAGGCTGGAGTGCAGTGGCATGATTGTGGCTTACTGCAGCCTCTGTCTCCCAGGCTCAAGCAATTCTCCTGGCTCAGTCTTCTGAGTAGCTGGGACCACAGGCGCACGTCACCACACCTGGCTAATTTTTTGTATTTTTGGGAGAGAGGGGTTTCACCATATTGGCCAGACTGGTCTTGAACTCCTGGCGTTAAGCAGTTCGCCTCCCTGGGCCTCCCAAAGTGCTGGGATTACAGGCATGAGCCACCCACACCTGGCCTAGACCGTACCCTGCTTAGATTCTCAGCCATTTTTTTTTTTTTTGAAATGGAGTCTCACTCTGTCACCCGGGCTGGAGTGCAGTGGCACGATCTCCATTCACTACAACTTCCGCCTCCCAGGTTCAAATGATTCTCCTGCCTCAGCCTCCCGAATAGTTGAGATTACAGCTATGTACCACCACATCCTGCTGATTTTTATATTTTTAGTAGAGATGGGGTTTTACCATGTTGGTCAGGCTAGGATCTCAAATGATCTGCCTGCCTTAGCCTCCCAAAGTACTGTGATTACAGGTGTGAGCCACCACGCCCAGCCAATTCTCAGCTTTTAAATGTCTACCCTTTCCTAAAATTTATGTAAAATTGTTGAATTTTAGAGAAGAGTTCTTTCATATCTGTTCTCCAGTGGATCATGATGCCTGTCAAATTGCTGTGATTTTTAGATTCCATTTTAAAGAGTGCTGTAACATTTTAATTTTAATGACAGTGTTAAATATACTGGAGGCCAGGTACAATGGCTCACACCTTTAATCCCAGCATTTTGGGAGACTGAGGTGGGTGAATTTCTTGAGGCCAGGAGTTCGAGACCAGCCTGGCCAGCATGGTGAAACCCCTTCTCTACTAAAAATTCAAAAATTAGTTAGGCATGGTGGCAGGTGCCTATAATCCCAACTACTGGAGAGGCTGAGGCATGAGAATTGCTTGAACCTAGGAGACAGAGGTTGCAGTGATTATACCCATGCAGTCCAGCCTATGCGATAGAGTGAGACTCAGTTTCAATAAATAAAGAAACAAACTGGAAATTACATGTTTTTGCAACCGTTTAAATTCATGATGAAAAATGTTAGTAGGCCTGGTGCAGTGGCTGACGCCTGTAATCCTAGCACTTTGGGAGGGTGAGGTGGGCAGATCCCAAGGCCAAGAGATCAAGATTATCCTGGCCTAAATGATGAAACCCCACCTCTACTAAAAATACAAGAATTAGCCGGGCATGGTGGCACACACTTATAGTCCCAGCTACTCCGGAGGCTGAGGCAGGAGAATCACTTGAACCTGGGAGGCAGAGGTTGCGTGAGGCATTGCACTTTAGCCTGGTAACAGAGCGAGACTCTGTCAAAAAAAAATTTTTTTTAGATGTCTGTTTAAATGTGTGAGGGCATATATAGCTTATAAAAATTTAATTTATATACTTACCTGGCAGGGGAGATACCATGATCACGAAGGTGGTTTTCCCAGGGCGAGGCTTATCCATTGCACTCCGGATGTGCTGATCCCTGCGATTTCCCCAAATGTGAGAAACTCGACTGCATAATTTGTGGTAGTGGGGGACTGCATTCGTGCTCTCCCCTGTGGAAAAGAAAAAAAAAGAAAAATTTGATTTATAGCAGGTGTACGTGCAGAATTTTTTTGAAGATGACTGATCTAGAGCAGGGTTTCTCAGCCTCAGTGCTATTGCTGTTTTGGACTGGGTAACTCATTGTTGTGGGGAGGCTGTCTTATGTACTGTAGGATGTTTTTGAGTATCCCTGGTCTCTACTCACTAGATGCCTGTAGCAGCTCCCCAGTGACAACCAAAAATGTTTCCAGACCTTGCCAAATGTCTTCTGGGGGGCAAAAATGCCCCCAGTTAAGAATTACTGATTTTACTGATTTAGGGCCAGTGATATCACAGTGGCTCACACCTGTAATCCCAGTACTTTGAGTGACTGAGGCAGGAAGATCACTTGAGGCCAGGAGTTCTAGCCTGGCCAACATAGCAAACTCGCATCTCTTAAAAAAAAAAAAAAAAAAGAATTACTGATCTAAAACCATGTTGATCTCCTTTCAGTGATATAGAATTTATATCAGCATTTCAGACGTTTGCTAACCTCAGTTTTGAGTTGTCTGCTATATAGCTAATCAAAAGCATGATCTAAGTTGGAAGATTTTCAAGAGATATAATCTAAGGGATGTGATATTAATTCATTCACAAAAGTCAAATTTTATCCCTGTGCCAAGGCAGGTAGCCAAATAGCTACATATCAATTGTCTGTTAAGTTCTGCAACATCTCTTTGTATTTTCCTTTTTTTTTTTTTTTTTTTTTTTTTTTTATGGTGTCACTCTGTTGCTGGAGTGCAGTGGCATGATCACAGCTCACTGCAGCCTCAACCTCCTGGGTCTGCCTCAGCCTTCTGACTACAGGTGAGCACTACCACACCCACCAATTATTTTACTTTATTTTTTGTAAGGATGGAGTTTCGCCATGTTGCCCAGGCTGGTCTTGAACTCCTAATCTGCCCACTTCAGCCTCCCAAAGTGCTGGGATTACAGGCATGAGCCACTGCACTTGGCCTTTTAGTACTATTTTTACCTATAAAGAATCCAAAGTTCTGAAAGGTACAATGTCCAGGTAGGCTGTTCTCATTCCAAAGGTCTTGTTCTTTACACTATGAGGCTATAAAGCTGTTAAGGCAGTGCTTGCCTGGGTCTGTAAGTGTTACTTCCTCTTATTATGTCATTTGGGTTACGAGGAAGGATCAAGATTGCTTAAATTCTGAAATAATCTATATCAAACCCTAGAGGGAATCGAGAAACAAATACATTTAGAATCAATGAAAATAATTTGTGGCAGCAATTGTCTATAATAGTTGACATAAGCTAAAAATACAAACTCAGATGATGTTAAAATAATTTAATAGATAAATTGCCCAATGAATTCCAACAAAAATTTGAGAGGCATTCTTAATTCTGGAGTTGAAGTAAAGGGCAGTAACGTTGTGTAATTCTTCCCTTGTTACCTTTGTCAGAGGCAGGAGATTGAATTAGATTAGCCATGAATCTAATCCAATGTGGCAATTCTTGCATTTTTGTGTTAAGAGACTACTATACCATTTTATATTTATCTTGCATATAAGTACATATGTAATGTCACTTTTCCTATCTAAAATTAAAAGCTTGTGTCGTGTTGTCTTGGGATATAGTTTGTTATAACGTATTTGCTAGTCCTAGAACAATTGCATGCTGTTTCTACAGAAAAAAAAAAAATAACAGTTTCTTGACTTTTTCTGCCTTCAGTTTCATGTTTTCCAGCACCCAATATAACTTGTAAGGATTCTAGTGGCAATGAAACACATTTTACTGGGAATGAAGTTGGTTTTTTCAAGCCCATATCTTGCCGAAATGTGTAAGTACGTTACTGAAACTTAAATTTTCAGATTACTTGCCCGTATTGTATCTTGATTACATAGAGTAAAGAGATGAGATAATTTATGGCGAATATCCTGAAAATGTATCTTCTATCTTTTTGCTTGTGTCAGAAAACTTCTAAGTGTTTGTTTTTTGGTTTTTGAGACAAGGTCTTGCTCATTGACTCAGGCTGGAGTGCAGTGGCATATCATGTCTCACTTCAATCTCAACTTCCCAGGCTCAAGCAACCCTTCCACTTCAGCCCCTCAAGTAGCTGGACTACAGGTTTGTGCCACCATGCCTGGCTAATTTTTAAATATTTTGTAGAGATGAGGTCTCCCTATGTTGCCCAGGGCTGGTCTTGAACTCCTAGCCTCACGTGATCCTCCCACCTTGGCCTCCCAAAGTGCTGGGATTTACAGGCATGAGCCATTACACCCAGCCAAGTGTGTATTTTTTTTTTAATAAATGCAGTTCACCAAGCAAGTTGACCTGAGTAGTTAGTACGTGGGATAAATAAAGACCATCAATGGCTTCATGCCATGTTAATTCAGGTCAGTCAATTTATGCCACAAATTCACTTATGAAAAAATGGTCTTCAAAATATAGGAATTTTCTAGAGTACAAATAGTGATGTGTATCTATTATATCAGAAAAATACTAATTAATTATTTGTACATAAAGGGGATTTAAAACTTGATTTTATTCTTTGTAATAAATATGGATGATAAATGGTAATGTTAAACAGAATTCAAAAGTTGTCAGTTTGGCTAGCTGGGCACAGCGATACATACCTTTAGTCCTAGCTACTCAGGAGGCCGAGGTCAGAGGAGCCTGGAAGTTCAGGCTGAGCAATGTAGTGAGACACTGTCTTTTATAAAAACAACAAAAATGATCAGTTTGGAATAGTAAGACAGATGGCTTTCTTTTCTTAGGAATTTCTCTATTTAAAGGACTTTTAGGCCTAGTACAGTGGCTTACACTTGTAATTCCAGCACTTTGGGAGGCCAAGGCAGGAGAATCACTTGAGGCCAGGAGTTGGGGACCAGCCTGTGCAAAGTAGGGAGACCCTGTCTCTACAAAAAAATACAAAAATTATCCCAGAGATATGGTGCTTGCCTGTGGTCCTTGCCACTGGGAGGCTGGGTGGGAGAATTACTTGAGCCCAGGAGTTCAAGGTTGTGGTGAGCTATGATTGCTGTAACAAAGTGAGACCCTGTCTCTAAAAGCATTAAAACTGAAAAATTTTTAAAAAGAATTTTGCAGTTTGATATCTATTTCTGCTAAAGCTTATTATTCTTATATTTCTGCATTGTTCTAAAAACATGATTTAGTTTTATCTATTTTTAATTGTTGGCATTATATTTTCAGCCTAAAACTATTTATTGTTACATTCTATTTGATGGCACTTAGTTTTGGTTGTTTCAAGAAATAAACCACCGTACAGATGAATTGAACCCTAAAGAGGAGAAAGAAAAAAAAGAAACCACCGTTAGACTATTCCTACAAGTTACTAGAATTCTTAGTGAGAACTCTTAGTGTTCTTTCTTTCCTTTTGACCCTACCTTACTGAGTTAATAAGGGGCTTTTGATTCTATCTTGCTGTATAATCCTAAGCCTACCACTTAATCTTCTTGGGTTCCAAGATTTCGCATTAGCAGAGTAAAAATTGTTAAAAAGGAATAGTTTCCAATGTACTTAGATATGGTTTCATTTTTTTTCTGTTACAGAGGTAAGTTAAATTTAGTTAATATTTAAATTTATAGATATTTCTACCTTAAACATTCCAAACAACTAATGTATTAATGCTGGTCCAAGACATAGGTTATCGTGCGACTAAGAAAATCATCTGTTGAGAAGAGCCAGCCACTCAGATTGGAACTTATAGGTTTATATTATCTGTAATACTAACACCAGAATGTCTGTTACTTAATTTCCAAGTTAATGCTGATTTTTCTTTCAGTGTCTCAAAATGGATTAGGCTGCACACAACTGAGCTACACTAGTCATGCTCATACGTTTTTTTTTTTTTTTTTTGAAACAGTCTCCTTCTGTAGCCCAGGCTGGAGTGCAGTGGCGTAATCATGGCTCATTGCAGCTTCAGCTTCCCAGGCTCAAGCCATCCTCTCATCTCAGCCTCCTAAGTAGCTGGGACTATAGGTGCATGCCCCAAAGCTTGGCTAATTTTTGTATTTTTGGTAGTGATGGGGTTTCACCATGTTGCCAAGGCTGGTCTCGAACTTCTGGGCTCAAGTGATCAGGCTGCCTCTGGCTCCCAAAGTGCTGGGATCACAGGCATGAGCTCCTGGCCCTCATAAGATATTTATATCAATTATGATAAGAAATATAACCATAGGGAAAGCAGATATTCTAAAACTACTGGCCATCTTATTTCCTTACAATAAAGTTTACAATTTCAAGACAGAATTTGAGGCTCGGCGTGGTGGCTCACGCCTGTAATTCCAGCACTTTGGGAGGCCAAGGCAGGCAGATTGCTTGAGCTCAGGAATTTGAGACCAGCTGGACAACATGGCAAAACTCCATCTCTACCAAAAAATACATAAGTTAGCTGGCGGTGCTTGTCTGTAGTCCCAGCTACTTGAGAGGCTGAGGTGGGACGATCACTTACTTGAGCTCGGGAGACAGACGTTGCAATGAGTCGAAATCATGGCCACTGCACTCTAGCCTTGGTGACAGAACCAGATCCAGTCTCAAATAAAGGAAGAAGAATGAACATTGCTTATCAGAGCAATAGGAGTTAGACAGATGGATAATTTTAATGGTAAGAGTGACAAAGCTAAGATAACCTGGTAAATAATTTTGCTTTATTGGAATATTAGGTGCTTGACTACAAAAAGGCCAGCTGCTGGTCAGCTACTAAATCAAGACTCAGTGATAAATTCTTATTCATTAGGTGTCCCTTTTTCAGTTTCATACCTTCTTTGTACTCCTGTTAGCATATTGTTTTTTCAAACTGTATATAATAGTTTAATATTTGATTAAAACTTCATCTTAGTATTGCAAATATTTTATAATGTATTCTCCAGAAACTGAAGTCTACTAACAATGCCTGATTGATTATCAAGCTACCCACCTATTTATACTGGCCATCTATATTAGTATTACTCACATCATAGTTTCATTTGGGTTAACTTGTAGGTCTGGGTGGTGTTGGTGGGGCCATAGTTGCTCATGAATGAGCCTTGCTTCTTTTGTCTTGTGGCTTTGCTTTCTGCAGTCCTTATAGTCCATTCCACTAAGCCAGCAGATGGGAAAGAGGAGAGGGAAACCTTTGTAGGAGTATTTTATGGGCCAGACTTGGAAATGGCGTACACTCCCATCCTCATTCCACTGGGCAAAACTCAGTTATGGCTGCACTTAATGGCAAGGTGAGCTAGGAAATGTAGTTTAGCTGTATTTTCATAAGAAAAAAGAGAAACGAGCTGAGTGTGGTGGCTCACGCCTGTAATCCCAGCACTTTGGGAGGCTGAGGTGGGTGGTTCATTTGACGTCAGGAGTTCAAGACCAGGTTGGCCGATATGGTGAAACCCCATCTCTACTAAAAATACCAAAATTAGCTGGGCATAGTGGTGTGCGCCTGTAATCCCGGCTACTTAGGAGGCTGAGGCATGAGAATTACTTGAACCTGGAAGGCAGAGGTTGCAGTGAACCCAGAGCAAGATTGTGCTATTGCACTCCAGCCTGGGCGACAGAGAAAGAGAAATGGCTCGGTGAATAGCTAATCTCTGCTGTAGCACCGGTTTTCAGATAATTCTTTAGGGTGATTTACTTAAATAGATAATTGCTTTTTAAATTTCATTTTTCTTCCCAGCCAAGCTTTTTGAAAGTTGTTTTGGTAATACTTATCTGTTACAAGATTTTCTGTCTAATCCGGTGTGGCTTTTGGCCATGCTGAGATTCACCAGCAATCTTGGTTGATATATCAAATGAATGTTTACAGTCCATATCTTAATCATTCTACAGCATTTGGCTATTCCCTTCTTTCTCTCTCTTTCTGTTTCTCTCTCTCTCTCTCTCTTTAATATAGAAACAGGGTGTCACTATGTTGGCCAGGCTAGTCTGTCTCAAATTCATGGCCTCAAGTGATCCTCCCACCTCAGCCTCCTAAAGAGCTGGGATTACAGGTGTGAGTCACTATGCCCAGCCTGGCCATTTCCTTTCTTAAAATACTTTCTTGCCAGGTACAGTGGCTCACGCCTGTAATCCCAGCACTTTGGGAGGCCGAGGTAGGTCAATCACCTGAGGTCAGAAGTTTGAGACCAACCAGGAGAATCACCTGACCCTGGGAGGCAGAAGTTGTAGGGAGCCGAGAGTGCACCACTGCACTCCAGCCTGGGTAACAACAGACCAAGCTGTAGTGCAGTGGTGTGATCTTGGCTCACTGCAACCTCCACTTCCTAGGTTCAAGCAATTCTCATACTTCAGCCTCATGAGTAGCTGGGACTACAGGCATGCACCACCATGCCCAGCTAATATTTGTATTTTTAGTAGAGGTGGGGTTTCACCATGTTGGCCAGGCTGGTCTCAAACTCCTGGCCTCATGTGATCCGCCTGCCTAAGCCTCCCAGCCTGGCCAACATGGCAAAATCCCATATCTACTAAAAATACAAAAATTAGCTGGTGTGATAATGTGGTCCCGTACACCCAGCTACTCGCAGGGCTGAGGTGGAAGAACTGCTTCAACCCGGGAGGCGGAGGTTGCAGTGAGTCTAGATAGCGCCATTGCACTCCAGCCTGGGTGACAGAGTGAGATTCCATCTCAAAAAAAAAAAAAAAAAAAAAGAAAGAAAATTGAATATCAATATATTACCATCTTTACATATGTTATATATATAAGGTCTAACACTGAATTTTTTTTTTTCTTGAAACAGAATCTTGCTCTGTCACCCAGGCTGGCGTGCAGTGCTGCCATCTCGGCTCACTACAACCTCTGCCTCTCGGATTCAAGCGATTCTCCAGCCTCAGCCTCCTGAGTAGCTCGGGCTACAGGCACGCACCACCACGCCCAGCTAATTTTTGTATTTGTAGTAGAGACGGGGTTTTCCTGTTGGCCAGGCTGGTCTCAAACTCCTCACTCTGTGATTTGCCTGCCTTGACCTCCCAAAGTGTTGAGATTACAGGCGTGAGCCACCAACTGAATTTATCTTTTTCTTCAAATCCTTTCTCGGTCTCATTGAATGGCACCAGTTCTACCCAGTTTCTTCTTTTTTTTTTTTTTTGAGACAGAGTCTTGCTCTGTCACCAGGCTGGAGTGCAGTGGTGCAATCTTGGCTCACTGCAACCTCCACCTCCTGGGTTCAAGCGATTCTTCTGCCTCAGCCTCCCAAGTAGCTGGGACAACAGGCGCGTGCCACCATGCCCGGCTAATTTTTTTGTATTTTTAGTAGAGACGGGGTTTCACCGTGTTGGCCAGGATAGTCTCAATCTCTTGACCTCGTGATCCTCCCGCCTCGGCCTCCCAAAGTGCTGCGATTACAGGCTTGAGCCACTGCGCCAGGCTATTTCTACCCAGTTTCTTAAGCAGAAACTTTGGATTCATTTTTTATTTTTATTTTTTAATTTTTTTTAGATGGAGTCTCACTCTCATTCAAGCTGGAGTGCAGTGACGTGATCTTGGCTCACTACAATCTCTGCCTCCTGTGTTCAAGCAATTTTCCTGTCTCAGCCTCCTGAGTAGCTGGGATTAGAGGTGCCTGCCACCACATCCAGCTAAGTTTTGTATTTTTAGTAGAGACAGGGTTTCACCATGTTGGCCAGGCTGGTCTTGAACTCCTGACCTCAGGTTATCCACTTGCCTCGGCCTCCCAAAGTGCTGGGATTACGACATGAGCCACCATGCCAGGCTTGGAGTCTTCTTTTGACTTCTCCTTTTCCCCCATTCCCCACATATAGCCTATTTGCTTCTGCTTTGTTAATATTTCCCAAATTTGTTCACTTCTTTCTCCCACTGTTACTGCCCATTGGATTACAGTATGAGTTTTTGCATTGGGTTCTGAGTTATTTCTCTGCTCTTCCTAACTCCCTACAAATGGGCAGGGCAATGCAGGAAAAAAAAAAAAAAACACTGCAAAACCAAAACAGGATTATAAGCAGGGATCTTACATGATGAAATTTGACTTCAAAATGATAGTTATGGCTGTCTCTTTGGGAGGCCGAGGCAGGTGGATCACCTGAGGTCAAGAGTTTGAAACCAGCTTGCCAAAATAGTGAAACCCTGTCTCTATTAAAAATACAAAAGTTAGCGGAGTGTGGTGGTGCGCACCTGCAGTCCCAGTCACTCAGGAGGCTGAGGCAGGAGAATTGCTTGAACCTGGGAGGTGGAAGTTGCCTTGAGCCAAGATCTTGCCACTGTACTCCAGCCTGGGCAACAGAGTGAGATGCCATCTCAAACCCAAAAAGCTATCTAAGAAATTCTTTTTCTCCCATACTTTTATTTTTAATATATTATTATTTTTTATTTAAAAAATTTTTTTAGAGACAGGGATCTTGCTATGCTGCCCAGGAAACTGGACTGCAGTGGCCATTCGCAGACACTATCATAGCATACTGCAACCTTGAATTCTCAGCCACAAGCAATTCTCCCCACTCAGCCTCCCAAGTAGCTGAGACTGTAGGAACATGCTACTGTGCCCAGCTCTCCCATTGTTTCTTAAGCTCACTCTTTTCTGTCTTATGCCCTCACTGCATCACCACAGTTGCTCAGGCTAAGATCACTAGTGATTTCTTAAATTTATGATTAAATTATCAGACATGGTATATGACCCTCCAGGCACATTTGGCACAGTTAATCACTCTTTTCTCCTAAATACACTATCTTCTCTTGACTTCCAGGATACCATACTCTTCTAGTTTTACTTCTTTACTGTTAGAAACAGTTCCTTAGGCTTCTTTCTGGTTTCTTCTCTTCTCCTTAGTCTCTTAATATTGGAGTACCTCTGGGTGAGCCTTTGGATCTCTCTCTCTTTTTTTTCTATCTATACTAATATGGCAATCTCATAACTTTAAATATTTTCCTTTTTTTTTTTTTTTTTTTTTTTAAAATAGAGATGGGGTCTCACTATGTTGCCTAGGCTTGTCTTGAACTACTGAGCTCAAGTGATCCTCATGCCTCGGCCTCCCAAAATGCTGGAATTACAGGCATGAACCACCATGCCCGGCAGACTTTAAACACTTTCTATATGTTTTTAAGTGTTTAATTTTTATCTCTAGCCTAGGCTTCTCTCCCTAATTTAAGATTTGTAAACCCAGCTGTCTGTTCGACAACTCAACTCAGATATCCAAGATCCATCTGTCCTTAGCCTTCACCAACTCAATTAATGTTAACTACATCCTTCTAGTTGTTTAGGATAAAATCTTTCATGCTATCTTTACTCCTTTCTTTTTTTCACATCCTAAATCTAATAGATCAAGAAATCCAGTTGACTGTACTTTAGAATATATCCAGAGTCTGATCACATCTCATTATTTCCTTTGTTACTACTCTGGGTCAAGCCACTGTCAGTTCTCACTTGGATTATTACAGTAGCCTTCAAACTCTTTTTTTCCTGGTGATTGAATTTGTTCAGCAAATAGTCATCTCTCTCAGTCCTTGTCAATTAGGCAGTCTATACTTCCCACTCCATTGGTTTTTTGGGCGTGGTTGTGTGACTTAATTTGGCCTGTATAATGTTAGCAGGTGCAAAACAAGCAGAGGCTTAAATGTGTTTGTGGGTTTTAGCTTTCCTTTTTTTTTTTTTTTTTTTTTTTTTTTTTTAGGATGGAGCAATACTTTTTTTTTACACACTTTGACAAGGAGGTTTTCCATAAACAGCCTTTCCAGTGGAGAACAGAGAACATGAAAATCAGCCTCCAGATATCAGTAGCTGTGTCTTCTCAGGGCCGAGGCTCCCCTTGCCCATGTGGTGAGGTGCAGGGGTGTACTTCCTTCCTTTATCAGTTTATCTCGTTGCTTCCAAGTGGTATTCGTACGTTTCATCGTTTTATACCAAAGTACACATACATTCTATGAAATCATCATATTTTATCTTACACTGTCTCTGCCCGGATAGTACCAATTCCATGTGCACATTCTATCCATTCTTTTTCAAAAGCATGGCATCGAGCAGAAAACTTGTAGGGCTGTTCAGCACTTTGGATTGTCCACCACCGATCCTGGTTAAGGCTGAAAACGTTTTCTGCACTTCCAAGAAAGGCATGGTGATCCGATGCTTGTGCCCTTGTTTCTTCTCTCCCCCTTTTTTTTTGAGATGGTGTTTTGCTCCTGTTGCCGAGGCTGGAGTGCAATGGCGTGATCTTGGCTCACTGCAACCCCTGCCTCCCGGGTTCAAGTGATTCTCCTGCTTTAGCCTCCCGAGTAGCTGGGATTACAGGCATGTGCCACCATGCCGGGCTAATTTTTGTATTTTTTAGTAGAAAAAATTCATTCCATGTTGTTCAGGCTGGTCTCAAATTCCTGACTTCAGGTGTCCTGCCCACCTTGGCCTCCCAAAGTGCTGGGATTACAGGCATCAGCCACCACGCCCAGCCTTAGCTTTCCTTTTGTACTAGATGATACGTGCTGAAAAGAACTTGCCCCCACTAGCTGCTACATCTTAAGCTTAGTCACTAGGAAAATTTAAGTAGAACTGACTTGAACTGAATTTATAGCCCTGATCCAAGCTCAGCCAAACCTCAGCCTGAAGCAGAATCTCCTAGCTGAACCAGCCTAGGTCCACTGAACCACAGACAATCTGTAGTCTATAAGTGTGAGAATAGTACCTTATTGTAAGCCACTGAGTTTTGGGGTAGTTTGTTATACAACATAATTGTGGCAATAGTTGACAAATACTCCTTACAGTTTCTTTTCAGCACAGCAGCCAGAGTGATACTTTAAAAATCTGAATCAGATTATGTCACACCTTTACTTAAGATCCTTGAGTAGCTTCCCATTTCTCTTAGAGTAAAAGAGCATTCACAGTGGTATACAAAGCACCATGTGATCTGCTTCCTCCACCCTCCATTACTTCTCTGACCTCATCTCATATTCTTTCCTTTCTGTCACTCTACTCCTGCTACACTGGCCTCAAACATTTTAGGTATGCTGCCTTTGCACCAAACTGTTTCTTTTGCCTGTGACAGTCCTCAGAAGCGTGGCATTGCAATCTCACTCAATTTCCTCGGGTCTCTGCCCCAATATCACTGATGCCTACTCTTACCACCCAATTTAAATGGCTCCTGGCATTCTACACAGCCTGCTCTGCTTTTTTTTTCATAATATTTTTGACTTTCTAACATGGTATATGATTTACTTTTTAAATATGTTTGTGTTTATTGCTTGTTATCACTAGACTGTAAGCTCCATGGGGATAGGGATCTTTGTTGCTTTTATTCGTTAATATATTCCAATAGCGTAGAATAGTGCCTGACACACAGTAGGCATCCAAAAAACATTAATTGAATGAATGAATGAATGAACCAATTAACCAATTAGTAGTTAATAATTTTGTTTTCTAAAATGTTCACATTGGAAATACATGAATATGACACTCAGGTTTTAATTTTTTGCAGAAATGGCTATTCATACAAAGTGGCAGTTGCATTGTCTCTTTTTCTTGGATGGTTGGGAGCAGATCGATTTTACCTTGGATACCCTGCCTTGGGTGAGTATGCTTCATTAAAAAGAAATCCTTATGAAACCTACATTCTAGTTCATTGTATGTGTTCTTATAGATTAAATCTTTGCATATTATAAGTACTATGTAATTAGAGTTGAGTAGTTAACATTCTTCTGTGAGTATAGAGCTTATCAATTAGCCCAGTAGTTCAGCTAAGGTAAGAAATACTGACTTTTCCTATGTTTTCACCTTTATGAAAACACACATAAGACAGTGTATGCAATTACTTAAGATAGTACACTGGAACTGTCACTGCTGGTGCTGGCCACACACTGGATGCTTAGTAAATGTTTTATGAATAAATGTATATCCTCTAACCCTCCAAAAAATATTTCCCTCTACCCAAATCTCTTTCACCATTGCCCTGGGATTAGAAACTACGCAATTCTTTCAGAACAAGTTGGGGTTGGAACTTAGGTGACCAGCTTGTGCTGGGGTGGGAGCCTGACTTCTGTCACCCTTAGCCTCCCTCTCTATATCTTCCTTCTGTAATCACATTTACCATAGTTACTAATGCTTATAAAAACTATTTACATTTTACCATAGCTTTTGTTTAAACAGTACTTTCACATGCCTGCCCTTTTGGAGACTTACAACCCTCCGAGTTTATCATCCTCTTTAAATCCTCTTTAACAGGTAGGGAAACTGTCACCAGAGAGGTTAAGGGATTTACTGAGTCTAGAGTCTTTTCTTTATTCTGTGACATATTTGTTGTTATCATCTTTGTTTTATGGATAGGAAAATTGTCACGAGATTAAGAGATTTACCCAAGGACACTCAGCTAGTGACCTCAATTTGAACTGAAATCTTCTGGCTCCAGAGATCATGCTTTATTTACTGTACTACTCTGCTTCTATATTAGCCCTTCACTGAGCAAATTTAAAGTTTTTACATGCTCTGCCTTCTAGCTAGCAAAGCTAACCTTTTTTCTTCCATGTTGCTACTCACAAAAGATCAAAGAGAAATCTTTACTGTCGGGTTGGTGGTAGGTGTATTTCTGACAGCTGTACTGAAACTCAGTCTTAAAAGTTCATAAGTAAAGGTTATAAAGTACTATATATACTTGTTTATTTAATTAAGTATATATTCAACATTTAAATAACTAAGTGATAGGGAAATAATGATGACAGTCACAGTGTCTGTTGGTTAAAAATAAAATAAATATATTAGTAGGCCAATTTATGATGCAGCACCGTAACAGAACCATAACAAAGTGCTGTGAGAGTATGGAAAAGGGACTGATGCAGTTGACTAAAGGAAGTTCCTAGGCGTGGTGACCTTTGAGCTAGGTTTTGAAGGATGAAGAGATTACAGAGGTTTAAGGCATTGCAGAGAACAGCATGTGTAAAGGGTATGAAAGAGCATAGATGTGCTTTGAGAGATTGGAGGATAGTTTCACCGATGGTGTAGGAAGAACAATGCAGGAGGTGACACTGCCTAGAGATGTAGTCTATGAGTATAAAATGCTTTGAGTATCTTGCTATGGAGTTGGGTCCCTTTAGATATCAGAAGTTACCCTTTTAGGTATCAGAAGCCGTAACACTTTTTTTCTTTTCTTTTTTTTTTTTTTTTTTTTTGTGACAGGGTCTCACTCTGTTGTCCAGGCTGCAGTGAAGTGGTACGATCATGGCTCACTGCAAGCTTGACCTCCTGGGCTCAAGATATGCTCCGTCCTCAGTCCTGCCCCAAGCAGCTGGGACTGCAGGCATGCACCACTATGCCTGGCTTACTTTTGTATTTTTTGCGGAGATGGGATTTCACTGTGTTTCACAGGGTGGTCTTGAATTCCTGGGCTCAAGCTGTCCTCCCACCTCAGCCTCCCAGAGTGCTGGGATTACAGGGATGAGCCACAGTGCCTGGCCAATTTAAAATTTTTAAATATTTTAAATACATTTTAATTTTTATTAAGAATCCAAGGTTAAGGAATTTAGGCCTTTTTGTTTTAAATGATCGCTGCGTTAAAAAAAAATCTTAACTACATAATACAGGGTTGACTGGAATGGGTAGTTATAGACAAAATCTAAAATTTCAATTTTTGCTGGGTGCGGTGGTATATGCCCATAGACTCAGCTGCTCAAGAGGCTGAGGTGGGGGGATTGCTTGAGGCCAGGAATTCGAGGCCAGCAGAGACAATATAGTAACTTAGTGAGATCCCGTTTCTACAAAAAAGAAAAAAGGAAAAAAAATCCTGTTTTAAAACTAATCTTATTTAATCTTTCTTCATAGTTATGAAAAGCAGTAGGCCTATTTATATATAGTTTTTTTTTCTTCATAATGCTAATTATAAATCTGTTAGCCTCAGGGGTTTGTTTATTCACTGTCTGTCTTCCTTTGGAATGTACATTTTTTTTTTTGAGGCAGAGTTTTGCTCTTGTTGCCCAGGCTGGAGCACAGTGGCATGATCTTGGGTCACTGCAACCTCTGCCTCCCAAGTTCAAGTGATTCTCCTGCCTCAGCCTCCTGAGTAGCTGGGATTACAGGCATGCACCACCATACCTGGCTAATTTTATATTTTTAGTAGATACAGGGTTTCTCCATGTTGGTCAGGCTGGTCTGAAACTCCCAGCCTCAGGTAATCCATCTGCCTTGGCCTCCTAAATGTTGGGATTACAGGTGTGAGCCACTGCGCTTGGCCCGGAATGTACATTCTTAAAGGCAGAGGCCTTATCTGTATGCAAGTTGGTACCCTGAACGGAACTTGACAGACAGTAATAACGGTAATAAATATTTGTCATCTAAATATCAAAAAAACTAGAAACAAGCTAAATGTTCAATAGGGAGGAACTGTCTCAAAAAATTAAGAGACAATATGTAACACAACAGAATAGTATGCAGCCATTTAAAACAATGATATAGAAGTATGTTTATTGGCAAAGTAATGTAATAACACCCATAACAGAGTAAGATGATAAATTCAAGAAAATCTAGATATTATGCTACAGAACCCCTTCTTAAGGATGCTTCACAAAAATGAACATGAGAGGTTTCTGCTAAGATAAAATATTAGATAAGGGAATAATATCTGTGTTTGGAACTGGTAAATACTACCTATTCCTGAGGTAATACGTTTAAGGAAACTAGAGAACAGATCAGAGATGATATTTAAAAGTTTAAGGAACTGACAAACTAATTTATAGTGACAGAAAGCAGATAAGTGCTTGCTGGGGAAAGATGGGGGAAAGGAGAGACAAGAAACAAATTAGAAAGGGGCATGAGGAAACTTTT
Organism: Cacajao melanocephalus; assembly: GCA_963573385.1. Taxonomy (NCBI): domain Eukaryota; kingdom Metazoa; phylum Chordata; class Mammalia; order Primates; family Pitheciidae; genus Cacajao; species Cacajao melanocephalus. The sequence continues at coordinate 28,732 of CAUYLG010022074.1, forward strand.
GGGGGTGACAGAAATGGTCTTTTTTTTATTATAGTGATTGTTTCACAGGTTTTATACAAGTGTCAAATTTATCAAATTGTACATTTTAAATATGTACAATGTATGTCATTATATGTCATTTATGTCATTGTATGTCATTTTAATGTGTGTCATTTGTAGCACAATAAAGCTGTTTTAAAAAATCAAGAGGCTGGGTTTGGTGACTCACACCTATAATTTCAACATTTTGAGAGGCAGGAGGATCACTTGAAGCTAGGAGTTCCAGAGCAACCTAGGCAACACAGTGAGACCTTTAGAAATAGTGAGACCCCTGCAAAGGAAAGAAGGAAGGGAAGGAAGAAAGAAGGAGAAAGAAAAAGAGGAAAAGACGGAAGGAAAGAAAGAAAATCCTGGAGTAACCCATTTAGACTTACCAGTTGACTGTTAAAAAAACTTGAAGGTTTAATCATTACAGTGACTTACAGCATATCTTACTCCACATGTATAATGTTACCTGTTCTATGGTCCATCTATTTCTACAAATTTAAGGCAAAAGATGATTTTAGTCATGAAGTTTCCAATAATGCCACCTTAAACTTGTTTTAAGTTTTCAGATATAAAAATACTTTATGAACAAAGATAGGAATGGCAATAAGAATTAAATAAGATACATTTAATAAATGTTAGCCCAGCTACTACTTTTGTTGTCACTATTTCTCCTACTACAGTTATTATAATCAAAAACTTTACTCATCCCTGAGAGGTCTGAGAAAAAAAATAAAAAGAAAAAAGAAATTTAGGTCAGGTGTGATAACCTGTAATTCAACCATTTTGAGAGGCCAAGGCAGGAGGATCACTTGGTCCCAGGAGTTCAAGACCAGCCTGGGCAACATAGTGAGACCCTGTCTCTACAAAAAAATCTAAAAACTAGCCGGGCATAATGGGTTATAGGGCCGGAATGGGGTGACATGCTGCTTCAGACAGGCAGGTTAGGGAAGACTTCTCTGAAGAAGTGGCCTAAAAGGGAGAACATCCTTGGAAAATGGCACAAAAAAGCAAAGGCCCTGATGTGATTACCTATTCTTTGTGGACTAGCAGTTAAAAATAGAACTCTAGAGGGAATCATACTTAATATTCTGTCTCTCTCTTTTTTTGCAGGGGGAGGGGGGACAAAGCCTCCCTTTGTCACCCAGGCTGGAGTGCAGTGGTGCAATCTCAGCTTACTGTAACCTCCACCTCCTAGGTTCAAGTGATTCTCCTGCCTCACCTTCCCAAGTAACTGGGTTACAGGCACCCACCACCATGCCCGGCTAATTTTTGTAGTTTTAGTAGAGACAGGGTTTCGCCAGATTGGCCAGGCTGGTCTCGAACTCCTGACCTCAAGGGATCCACCCGCCTCGGCCTCTCAAAGTGCTGGGATTATAGGCATGAGCCATGAGTGAATAAAATGTCAGCAGACAATTTTCCTTGGGCTACCATAGCACTGTGCAGCTAATGAAAAAAACGAAGTGGTAATGGATGAAATGATGGGAGTGTTTGGGAAACGGAAATATGAGAAGATTTATCAATTTATTTAGCAAATATTGAGAATTTACTATATGCCAGGCAATGTTGTTGACACTAAGGACACAGGAGTAAAGAAAACAGATAAAGGGCCCTGCCGTAATGGGGCTTCTGTGTGATAGATAGTAATCAAAGATAAAATGTTAGGTAAGTAATAAATATTTTGAGGAAAACTAAAAGCAAAATTTTTAATTATCTCTGTATTTTAATAGTTATTAACTTATTGCCATATGTTATTTCTGTACTTACAACATTATTCTGCTATATGTGAGGGAAAAACCAACTAATGTCCCTACATAGTATAATCTTATTTGTGTATTCCCAGATTGTGGGAGGTGATCTCATCCTCTCTTAGGATTTTTAGCTGGCATCTATTTGTAGTTGATATATGGAACTACATTTTCACCAAGAGTCTTGTCTTATACCATTTTTATATCTCATAGGAGATGTCTTATAAGAAACTCAAGTTTAAATTCATAAGAGATTAATCATCCCACCCCCAGCCCACCCCCAGTCTGCCTCTTACAATCATGTTTTTGAGTTATATTATTGTAGGTGTCCTATATTAGATACTCTGTTGTCATCTATTTTAGCATCTTAGCTCTTGGTTTGGGACCAAGGACAAAGCTGTATATAGTGCTCAGCGCAGAATTGTTGATTTTGACTATAGAGGTGATAAACAGGAGATACGTAGGAAAAAGAAATATATAGGATGAATTAAAGATAATTGGATTGGTAAAATTTTGAAATTTTACAACAAGATCAGTGTTTTTTCCTGATTATTTTTTTGGCATGACTATTTATACATTTGAACTCTCCAAATGGATAGTAAAATTTGGGTCACATAACGTATGAAGTCTAAATAAGTAATTAAGGATTTTAGGACTGAAAGATGTTTTGTAACTCTGGTATGTTGAAGTTTAAAGATTACTTCCTTAGGCCTTTTCTCTTAGAAATTTTGTTAGATTATATTGAGTTTTTTTTTTTTTTAGTTACGAATATTTATTTGTTAAGAGAAATAATAAATTATTTTTTGGCATTTCTGTGTAGAGGGTTCCTTTAATCTTTTCTCATTTTCAGGTGAAGATTTGATTTTTTAAATTGTTACTTTTATGTTCTTGGTATAAAAAGCTTGTGATATATATAATGGTTTATTGGAAAATGGAACTTTGTTAATATTTAGAAGACTTTCCAGAGTATAAATGACTTTACCTTCTTTTCTAGGTTTGTTAAAGTTTTGCACTGTTGGGTTTTGTGGAATTGGAAGCCTAATTGATTTCATTCTTATTTCAATGCAGGTAAGTTTCTCAATCTAGAATGTAAACTACTTTTGCATTCAAAATTGAGTTCTGCGATCTCCCATTATATTTAAAATTTTCAGTATGTGAGGAAGCAGATAGGAATGGTTGTTTCCATTTTTCTTCATATGCTAGATCTAAGGAATCCTGGTCATGTTTCCAACTAGCATTTCTCAAACTGTGCTCTGCCAGTTAGTGGTTCTCAAAGACATAAGAAGTTCATTTAAAAAGATTCTATGCTCAAATATGATTTATAAATGTGAGTTTAATTGAGTTAAAGAACTTTCTTTACCGAATAACTTCTCAAAATCTTTTAAATTTATATTGTCTCTAAGAGCGATTGTGGTTATTTTTCAAACCTGTTTCTTTTCCTCATTATCGTGGTCACCTTGTCAATTACCATAAAAGGACATTGGTACGATTCTGTTATACATGTGGACATTGTGGAGGCAGAGACAAGATTTTCTTTTGCACTGGACAGGCACTCTATAAAAGTATTTGTTTGCAAATTACAGAAACTAAAATCCAACTAGCTTAAGCTAAAATGAAAAAATTAGGGGGGCATTCTTTAGAAAATCTGAGAATATAGACCAGATATGGATAAACAAATGCTATACATATTTAGGGCTTTCCTGATACTCATCTTGCTTTTCTCCTTAGCCTCATTTTCTCCTGCTGCAGTAGGGCGGCGGGGGGGTAGGCATAGTTTGTGAATACTATCCTTAAACATTTAAAAGTGCCACCAGATGTTTTCTGTTAAATTATGTAGAACTGATTGTGGTTAACTTATGAGGATTCTTAAATTAGAGAAAGAGATGAATTTTTCACAACAAATGTTGACAAACAGCATTTCAGCAAGCATTTATGGAGCACCTAATGTCTTCAGCAAGTGTGTCTGTGTGCATTTAGAGCATCATCTGTTTTGCTCTGCTTTCTCATATAGTATTTCCACTCTTCAATTCTGTCTGCTTGATGTTATCATTATGCTTTAAAAGAAAGTCACAATCTAGGAGATTTGGATACCATACTGTGAGGAGGAGGCAGCATATGGACCAATAAGATACCAGAATTAAACAAGGAAAATATTTGGTTTTAAAGTTGGAATTTTCCTATCTGTACTCGTAAACATATGCCTAACCAAATATCCTGCCTTCTCTGACTGTGGGACAGGCAAGCAGGCATGAAGAGGCTAAGGTACTTGTGCACATATGCTTAGAAATGAGTTTCTCACTTTCAGTGAGGATCCAAGGAATTTAATGTATTATTGGGATTCTTTGAGTTAAGATATCCAGAATTCAAAGTGTCTTTGAAACCTAAGCATTTAGTTAATATTTTCATGCTAGGTTCTTTCTTTGGTGATATTATTGCATTGTAGCTTTAGTTATATCAAATTATAGAGCTAATTTCTGGTTCATTTATACCTGAACTTTTTACAATAAACAGTTACTTTTTTTTTGAGACAGGGTCTCACTCTGTTTCACAGGCTGGAGCGCAGTGGTGTGATCTCAGATCACTGGCAACCCCTGCCTCCTGGGCGTAAGCAATCCTCCCACTTCAGCCTCCCAAGTAGCTGGAACTACAGGTGTGCACCACCATACCCGGCTAATTTTTGTATATTCTGAAGAGACAAGATTTTGCCATGTTGCCCAGTCTGGTCTCCTGAGCTCAAGCAATCTGCACACCTCAGATTCCAAAGTGCTGTTATTATAGGTGTGAGCTACTGCACCTGGCCTCTAGTTATTTAACTTAAAGATCTTCTGGGATTAGGAGTCTATCACATTAAGAAATTATTGAGGTGTAGAATTAGAGTATGTGAATATTTGCAGTAAATTTCCCTAAATAAGACATTTTAACAGGCACGATCAGTTTAGACTGCTTTCAAATTGAGCAAGATTATAATAAATCCATTTCAAACATAGCCAGATAAGATGTGTTGCCTTAGTCTTCATGTCATTTAACATATTTAACATTTGATGTTGACAACGTCAGTTTTAGAGAATTCCTGGGCTCAAGTGATCCTCTCAGCCTCCCAAAGTGTTGGGATTACATGCATGAGCCACTGTGCCTGGCCCTGACTCATCTTTTTGTTTATTTTTCATTTCTTCCCCATTCTCTCCATGACTGATTATTTTTCTTTCTTTCTTTCCTTTTTTTTTTTTTTTTTGCCATTAAATATTATTTGCCAGTGAGTAGCAATGTGTTTCTGTTGGACTGCGATCCCATAAACGTATCCAGCATGTATTCAAGACCTATAAAAACAAACTGTACTTTGTTTCACAGTGTTTTTAACAAAAATCTGAGTCTAGTTATAGTTTGTCTTTGAACAGAAACATTACAAAGTATAACGCACATATTACTAAAGTAAGTTTTACATGTTGCTATATTTCCTGAAAATGCTTTTATGAGTTTATCTATTTGTTATTAAACTTGGAAAGTTTCTATTTTTGTTCCTAAAGATATACAAATAATATGAACGATGATGCATGGTATGAAGTAATACATAGAATACAGTCAAGAAAATAGAAATCAGTGATACATGTATAGCATACCATCTTTCAGCTATGGATAACTATTGTATGTAACTATTCTCTCTTTTTTTCTCTCTCTCTATATAGTTATTCATAAGGTAGTTTTGAAAATTTTAAAACACTCATTCTTCTGTGCCATTTATTTATTTATTTTTTGAGATGGAGTTTCGCTCTTGTTGCCCAGGCTGAAGTGTGATGACATAATCTCGGCTCACCACAACCTCTGCCTCATGGGTTCAAGTTATTCTTCTGCCTCAGCTTCCCAAGTAGCTGGGATTACAGGCGTGTGCACCACCACGCCCAGTTAATTTTGGATTTTTAGTAGAGATGGGGTTTCTTCATGTTGGTCAGGCTGGTCTTGAACCCCCAACCTCAGGTGATCCGCCCACCTTAGCCTCCTAAAGTGCTGGGATTATAGGTGTGAGGCACTGTGCCTGGCCGCCTTATATTTTTATATACATCATGAAGGATAGATTAGACATACAAGTTTCTTATCAGAAAAATGAGAATGTTTTGATTACATTTAAATCTCTTTCCTCATTCATGCACTCTGGGCTTTTTTTTGAGATGGAGTTTCACTCTTGTTGCCCAAGCTGGAGTACAATGGTGCGATCTTGGCTCACTGCAAACTCTGCCTCCTAGGTTCAAGCGATTCTCCTACCTCAGCCTCCCAAGTAGCTGGGATTACAGGCGGGCACCACTTCACCCAGCTAATTTGTATTTTTAGTAGAGATGGGGTTTCACCATGTTGGTCAGGCTGGTCTCAAACTCCTGACCTCAGGTGATCCATCCACCTTGGCCTCTCAAAGTGCTGGGATTATAGGTGTGAGCCACCACACCTGGCCTGGGCATTTTTAATTATACTGAAAACACTGATGTATATTCTGCAAAACACAAACAAAGTCTCTTATGTTAAGTGGAGCCAAACAGCCATAAATCAGAAAGATGAGGATATGTGGAGGGAAATGGATATAAGTGTTACAATATAGAAAGTTATTGGAAGTATGCTGGGTTCTTTCTTTGTCACAATTTTTAAAAAATTCTGTTCATCATGGAAGAAATTGCTTTTATTTTCTTTCCTATTAATATTATAGAGTGGAATTCCTTAAAGGACTAATAACCATACAAGCAGCAGAAACTTGAAAAAGCAGCATAATGTCTGGAACATTTATGGATTTTATAAATACATTTAACAGATTTGTAAAGTATGTTTCATGAGTTTGATATTTATTATATGCCACTCTTAACACTGGGTTATATACTGCTTTGTGTTAGTTTTTAACTTTTAAACAATGGATTTGACTTTTCGCACATAAATTTTTTGAGGAAAAACGACTTTTATTAATCTCCTATAGTACCAGTAGCATGTTAAACAGAGTATGCCCTCAAAAATTTTTGCTAATTTGGAACTCAATGCAGTATGCCTTATACAAAGTGTGGCTTTGTGCCAAGTACAAGCAAGATGAGATGCTGAAAATGGTAGTTTTTTAAAAAGTGATTGTTTTCCTGTAGGACCTGTTTTAGTCCATTTGGGGCTATAACAAAATACTTTAGACTGGATTCTTTTTTTTTTTTTATGCTTTTTTTAGACTAAGTCTCACTCTGTTGCCCAGGCTGTAGTGCAGTGGCACAATCTCCGCTCACTGCAATCTCTCTCTCGGGTTCAAGTGATTCTCATGTCTCAGCCTCCCAAGTAGCTGAGATTACAGGCGCCTACCATCACACCTGTCTAATTTTTGTATTTTTAGTAGAGAGGGGGTTTCACCTTGTTGGCCAGGCTGGTCTTGAACTCCTGACCTCAAATGATCAGCCCACCTCAGCCCCCACAAACTCTTGGGATTACAGGCATTAGCCACCGTGCCTGGCCTAGACTGGATTATTTCTAAACAATGGAAAATTATTTCTTATAGTTCTGGAGGCTGGAAAGTCCAGTATCAGTGCACCAGTGTCTGGTAAGGGCTCTCTGCTTCATAAATAGTACCTTCTATGTGTGCCCACAGGGTGTAAAGCATAAAGTTGTTAATCCCATTAATGGATATTGGAGCTCTAATGACTTAATCACTTCCCAAAGGCCTTACCTCTTAATACCAAAACATTTGGGGTTAGACTTCAACATAAGAATTTTGTAGGGACACAAACATTCAAACCATAGTAGGACTAAATTGCTGAATTTCATAGTTTCATTTGAGAGTTCATGAATAAAAATGAAAGTTGATGTGTTAGACTATATGTATTAATAATAGGTTTTAGGTCATCATTGGAAGTGGGTTTAGTGAGCACCAACTTAGGTATAATAACATGGGGTCCTTGCCATAAAGGAACTTGATCTTTTCCAAGAATAGTCTGATAATAGATTCCACCTATTTTCAGAAACAAAGTATTTCCAACTGAGTGTCTATAATCTCAACGCTTTGGGAGGCCTAGGTGGAAGGATCACTGGAGCCCGGGAGTTCAAGTCCAGCCTGGGCAGCACAGTGAGACTCCTCTACACAATTTTTTTTTTTTAATTTGCCAAGTGTGGTAGTGTATGCCTGCAGTTTCAGCTACTCAGGAGGCTGAAGTTGGAGGATCACTTGAGCCTGAGAGATCAAGGCAGTAGAGTGAACTGTGATTGTGGTAGTACTACACTCTAGCCTGAGCAACAGTGAGACCCTGTCTCAAAAAAATAATAATAATAAAGTATTTCCTTGGGGACTGTAGGCCTAATAGACAGTTTTCTTGATTTTTATCTTGTTTAAATCTTTGCATTTTACAAACATTTTTAAAAGCCTAAGCTTTTCAGTTTAGACGAATATATAGCCAAGGCTATGGAATCACGTCTATGTGAGCCAGTTTGTTTGATCAAATACATAGCCTATGCCTTTTTGATCAAAAGAACTAAAAGCATAATTGCCATAAATCCACTACCAATGCTGGAAAAGGTGATATACTTGATAGTTTGCTAGATGTAGGACAACAATATATACAAACAGGGGACTTTTTTTTTTTTTTTGAGATGGAGTCTCGCTCTGTCACCTAGGCTGGAGTGCAGTGGCACAACCTCAGCTCACTGCAGCCTCTGCCTGCCAGATTCAAGCAATTCTCCTGCCTCAGCCTCCTGAGTAGCTGGGATTTCAGGCGCACTTCCCCATGTCTGGCTGATTTTTGTATTTTTAGCAGAAACGGGGTTTCAGCACATTGGCCAGGGTGGTTTCGAACTCCTGCCCTCAAGTGATCTGCTTGCCTTGGCCTCCCAGAGTGCTGGAGTTACAGGTGTGAGCCACCCCTACTGGTTTTTGGTTGCTCAAAGCAGGAAGGATATATAGGCATTGTCCTTGAGGAAGTGTCCAAGGCGTCTCCAGGCCTGCTCAGTTCTTCTGTTCCCCCAGGAGGGGGCCACTGAGGGACTCCAAGAAAAGGACAATACCCCAGGCAGCCTGCCCTCAGTAAGTGATTACAGTTTGGGATGGGGACAAGTGGGACCCTCAGGGAGGGACGTGGAGGGTGATAGGGTCAGTAATGGCCCCGAGTGACTGGAGCTTTGGGGGCTGCAGAAACCACCACCAGGCCCTGTCCCCTACCTCGGCACCTTCCTCACGGACCTGGTTATGTTGGACACAGCCCTGCCGGATATGTTGGAGGTCTGACCCCTGACCCTTGACCCCTGACCCCAGCTCCACTTGCCCCCAGCCCAGTGGGCCTCCTGATATCCACTCTGGATCCTACCTGTCCTCCTGACACTGCCCCACCTTCCCTTATCCCAGTGGGGCTCCTGACATCCTAGCCTCTGACCTTGACCCTTGACCCTGGGTGCAGCAATTCAGACATATTTTGCCCCCAGGGGGATCTCATTAACTTTGAGAAGAGGAGGAAGGTGAGTGGAGGCTAGGGGGGTATGTGGGTGGTGCCCAAGGGTGGGGCTGGGGCAGGGACTGGTCTCAGAGGCTTCTCCCCTAGGAATGGGAGATCCTGGCCCGCATCCAGCAGCTGCAGAGGCGCTGTCAGAGCTACAGCCTGAGACCTCACCCACTCATCCTGGCTGCCCTGCAAGCCCAGCGCCAGCTCAGCGAGGAGCAGAGGTGACCACCCTGTAGCCTGTCCTGGCCCCACCCCAGCTGATCCTGCGTCACAAACTGGATTCCACCCACCCGTGCACACCTCCAGCTCCTCCCAAGACCCCCTCTTGTGCCCTGAACCCCACCCCAAACCTGTGACCTTGCAGTATCTCCAGCCAAATCAAAAGTCACCATTAGAGCCTGGTGGTTCACAGCTGTAATTCCAGCACTTGGGGGGCTGAGGCGGGTGGATCCCTTGGGCCCAGGAGTTCGACCAGCCTGGGCGACATGGCGAAACCCTATCTCTACCAAAAAATGCAAAAATTAGCTGGACGTGGTGGTGAGCACCATTGGTCCCACCTACTTGGGAGGCTGAGGTGGGAGGATTGCTGAAGTCTGGGAGGCGGAGATTGGAGTGAGCCAAAATCACGCCACCGCAGCTGCAGTCTGGGTGACAAAGTGAGATCCTGTCTCAAAAAAAAAAAAGTTACAATTGACCTCTGATCTCAGTCTTGATCCCATCTGATTTTCTGACCCCAACCTTTAGCATTCAGCTGGCCATTCAACTCAGCTGTCCCATCTGCTGTTCTCCCCATCTTTGTCCTATCTGACTCTGACTCCAACCCTTGACCCTCAGTTCTGAGTAACCAACTCCAACTTTTATGTTTATTTGACTGTCCAACTTGAGTATTGTAAGGGTGGCTGAGAGAAAGGAGAATAGACCCAAAGTCAGGCAAGCAAGTTTTATTAACCTGCCGGGCTGCTCCATAACAGAGCAGGCAGCCCCGAGCTTACAAAACGAGGGATTTATATGGGGTGAGAGAGTCATAAGGGAGTTTCAGGACTGAGGTCACCTCTCCACTGGTAACAGGCACAGAGGTAGTTTGTCAACTTGTAACAGAACTACAATACATCATCCTGTGACTTTTGTGGCCGGCAGTTTTAAAAAAAGAGAGAAACCAGGATTTTTTACAGATATGTGTCAAACAGGAATTTACAAGTATAGATAACATTTGTTTTCCCAGTCCTCCCTGGAGGGAGGGAAAGCCTGTAATCAGGCTTTGCTAAATTGTAGTGTGCCTGGCAGCCTTGATGGGGCGCCAAGGCAAGAGTTCAGGAATGCAGCCACAGAGCAGTCAGAGTGCGGGGAAGGGGTCAGCTTACTCGGAGGGGGTTTTCTGAGGCAGCTTGTCCCTAACAAAGATCACAACTGTGTCCTTTCATTCTATATATCTGTGGCTCTAACCATTGACCCCAATGGTGACCTGTCCCCACACTGACCTGGACTTTATTTTTCAATTTTATTTATTTATTTATTTATTTACTGTTTGTTTGTTTGAGACAGGGTCTCGCTCTGTTGCCCTGGCTGGAGTGCAATGGTGCGATCTCAGCTCACTGCAGCCTCTGCCTCCCGAGTTCAAGCAATTCTCCTGCCTCAGCCTCCTGAGTAGCCGAGATTACAGGCATAAGCCACCACACCCAGCTAAATTTTTTTGTATTTTTAGTAGAGATGGGGTTTCACTATATTGGCCAGGCTGGATTCGAACTCCTGACCCCAAGTGATCCTCCTGCCTTGGCCTCCCAAAGTGCCAGGATTACACGTGTGAGCCACCATGCCCAGTCCTGACACTGACCTTAACCCTGACTCAATTTGATTCCTTAGTCCCACCCTGTGAATCCTTTGTGACTTCCCAACCAGCCATCCCATCCCATCTCTGATAAGACCTTGATGCTCAGTGACCCTCATTTACTACCCTGACCCTGACATGTGGTGTGCAACCTCTGGCTGCTCCCCCTTGTACCCCAAACACACCTCCCAACTGATTCTAACTCTTTTTCTGTTGTTGTTTTTTGAGATGGAGTCTCACTCTGTTGCCCAGGCTGGAGTGCAGTGGTGCGATCTCGGCTTACTGCAACTTCCACCTCCCGGTTCAAGTGATTCTCTTGCCTCAGCCTCCTCAGTAGCTGGGACTGCAGGTGCTCACCAAAATTAGCCTGGCTAATTTTTGTATTTTTAGTAGAGACGGGATTTCACCATGTTGGCCAGGATGGTCTCGATCTCTTGACCTTGTGATCAGCCCTCCTCGGTCTCCCAAAGTGCTGGGACTACAGGCATGAGCCACCTTGCCCAAACAACTGATTCTAACTCTTATCTCTCCATCCCCTGTATTTCCTGGCCCCACCATCTCATCCACACATTGACCCCTCAGCTACCGGCTCTCCAGGGTCATTGAGCCACCAGCTGCCTCCTGCCCCAGCTCCCCACGAATCCGACGGCGGATCAGCCTCACCAAGCGTCTCAGTGCGTGAGTCTCGGGGTGTGTGTGTTGGGGATGAGGTAGGAAGATATCAGCAGAGACTGCTCCTGCCTCAGCCTCATCCCCGTCCCCATCCTTAGGAAGCTTTCCCGAGAGAAAAGCTCATCCCCTAGTGGGAGTCCCGGAGACCCCTCGTCCCCCACCTCCAGGTGAGCATTCTGCTTGGTGACAGGACTAGGGACCATGGGATCAGGAGTCAGCACAGCCACCCCACTTCGGCCTCTGCATCTCCCCTAGTGTGTCCCCAGGGTCTCCCCCCTCGAGTCCTAGAAGCAGAGACGCTCCTGCTGGCAGTCCTCCGGCCTCTCGAGGGCTCCAGGGCCCCAGCACCAAGGTACCAAGACTGTTTGTGTGTGCATGTGGGCCTGCGGGCACCCAGGCTCTGCGTGAGTGCGTGCGTGTGTGCTTGCACATGTGTACACACAGGATTGTGGGTCCAGGCATGTACACTGAGACATGCTGAGCTTGGGGTATCCATCCAGGGGGCAGTGTGCATCTGCATGGTAGTGTTTGAGAGATCACTCATCAGTCTGATTCCTGCTCAGATCTGGACCTGTGTAACTGCTTGCCCATGGGGCAGTCTCGGGTGCAATCACATCACACCCTTTTTTTGTTTGAGACAAGGTCTTCTCACTCTGTCACCCAGGCTGGAGTGCAGTGGCACAATCTTAGCTCACTGCAACTTCCACCCCTCCCCTAAGCTCAAGCGATCTTTCCACCTCAGCCACCCAAGTAGCTAGCACCACAAGTGTGCACCATCACACCTGGCTATTTTTTTTTTCTTTTCTTTTCTTTTTTTTTGTAGATGGGGTCTCACTCAGTTGCCCAGGCTGGAGTGCAGTGTCTCCATCTTGGCTCACTGCTACCTCCCCATCCCAGGTTCAAGTGATTCTCCTGCCTCAGCCTCCCAAGTAGCTGGAACTATAGGCCTATGCCACCACGCCTGGCTAATTTTTTGTATTTTTCAGAGAGACAAAGACACGTATGTCCCTAAGAATCTGCATACCATGCCAGACACAGTGGCTATTGCCTATGATTCTGGCACTTTGGGAGGCCAAGGCAGGAAGATTGCTTGAAGTCAGGAGTTCAAGACCAGCTGGGCAATATAACAAGACCCTGTCTCTATTAAAAATAAAAAAAATTAGCTAGGTGTAATCCTAGCTACTCAGCCAGCTGAGGTGGAAGGATCACTTGACCCCAGAAGTTTGAGGCTACAGTGAGCTACGATCATGCCACAGCACTCCAGCCTGCATGACAGAGCGAGATCCTGTTTATAAAGAAAAAAAAAGGCTGGGTGTGGTGGCTCATACCTGTAATCCCTGCACTTTGGGAGGCTGAGGCAGGCAGATCACTTGAGGCCAGGAATTTGAGACCAGCCTAGCGAACATAACAAAACCCCATCTGCTAAAAACACAAAAATTAGCTGAGTGTAGTGGCGCAGGCCTGTAATCCCAACTACTTGGGAGGCTGAGGCATAAGAATTGCTTGAATCCAGGAGGCGGAGGTTGCAATGAGCAGAGATGGCGCCATTGCACTCCAGCCTGGAGACAGAGCGAGACTGTCTCAAAAAAAAGAAAAAGAAAAGAACCTGCATACCAGAAGAGGAAACGTAGGCCTGAGTATCCAGGAGGTCTTGTGGGGTTGCTGATTGGTGGCATGGGCTGTGGGTGTGCAACCACTGTGAGCATATGCATGTACACAGGATTTCTTGTGTGTGATCATGGATTGTGTGTATACGGACACTCTTCATGTCTGTTCCTATAACTGGGAACCAGAGTCTGTATGTGATGGGATGGTGTATATGCGGGCTTGTGAATGTACCTTGGTTACATGTCCCAGGCTCTGTGTGTATAGGGGGAAATAGTTTGTTTTCTTGAGATTTAATTTTTTATTTTATTTTATTTTAGTTTTTATTTTAAGAGATGGAGTATCGCTCTGTCGCCGAGGCTGGAGTGCAGTGGCGCGATCTCGGCTCACTGCAACCTCTGCCTCCCGGGTTCAAGTGATTCTCCTGCCTCAGCTTTCCAAGTAGCTGGAATTACAGGCATGCACCACCAGGACTGGCTATTTTTTCTATTTATTTATTTATTTTGAGACAGAGTCTCACTGTGTTGCCCAGGCTGGAGTGCAGTGGCACAATCTCGGTATATTGCAACCTCTGCCTCCCGGATTCAAGCGATTGTCCTACCTCAGCCTCCCAAGTAGCTGTGATCACAGGCATGTGCCACCATGCCTGGCTAATTTTTTGTATTTTTAGTAGAGACGGGGTTTCACCGTGATAGCCAGGATGATCTTGATCTCCTGACCTCCTGATCTGCCTGCCTCAGCCTCCCTAAGGACTGGGATTAGAGGCATGAGCCACTGTGCCCTGATTAATTTTTGTATTTTTAGTAGAGATGGGGTTTCACTGTATTGGCCAGGCTGGTCTTGAACTCTCAACCTCAGGTGATCCACCTGCCTCACCCTCCCAAAGTGCTGGGATTACAGGCATGAGCCTGTAATGTTTCCTTGAGATTTTAAATGCGGGGCTATTGAATACACCAGGGGTGGCTGGGGATTCGAGCTTTCCTAGCTCTCAGCATCTGCAGATGGGCCAAGCTGCAGCCTCCACCCCTAACTGCCTGCAGCTGCCCCTGAGCCTGGACCTGCCCAGCCCCTGTACCTTCACTTTGCCCCTGGGCAGCCCTCGAGTCCCCCTCCCGGCACAGCAGAGCTCAGAGGCCCGAGTCATCCGTGTCAGCATCGACAATGACCACGGGAACCTGTATCGGAGCATCTTGGTGAGGGGCTGGGCTGGGGACCAGCTGGGGGCTGCCCTGCCCTTTAGGCCGGGGTCCTCCCTCACCTCCCGCCCCTCTCTTCCAGCTGACCAGTCAGGACAAAGCCCCCAGCGTGGTCCTGCGAGCCTTGCAGAAGCACAATGTGCCCCAGCCCTGGGCCCGGGACTATCAGCTCTTTCAAGTCCTTCCTGGGGACAGGGGTGAGCAGGGATGGCTTGGAGCTCAGGATGGGGGGCAGCAGGGAGGTAAGCAGACTGACCAGGGTCAAGGATGGAGCCCAAGGTTACCTGGGTTCACAGGGCTGTGAGGTGGTTCAGGCACAGAGAGAGGTAAGATAATCAGGGTGGGAGTAAGAGGACATAAAACATCTGTGCCTCAATGATGTAGGGTCATGAGGTTGTCCTGGCTCAGTATGAGAGAGAGGCCCCAAAGGTTGTCTTCCTAGAATTTATAAGACAATAAGATTGTCCAGGGTCGGGCCAGGCGTGGTAGCTCATCCCTGTAATCCCAGCACTTAGGGAGGTTAAGGTGGCCGGATCACTTGAGGTCAGGAGTTTGAGACCAGCCTGGCCAACACGGTGAAACCTGTCTCTACTAAAAATACAAAAAGTAGCTGGGCGTGGTGGTACATGCCTGTAATCCCAGCTACTCGGGAGGCTGAGGCAGGGGAATCACTTGAACCAGGGAGTTGGAGGTTGCAGTGAGCCAAGATGGTGCTACTGCACTCCAGCCTGGCGACAGCGAGACTCAAAAAAAAAAAAAAAAAAAGGTTGTTCAGGGTCAAATGGGAGAAGGGAGTGTAGAATTTTGTCTGATCTTCAGTTTGTGGCATCATGAGGTTGTTCAGGCTTCAAGTGAGAAGTCATCCAGGTTCCCAGTGAGAGCAGAATGATGTTGGCTTGGCAGTAGCTGCAGAGGGACTCACTGCTATTCAGGTTCGAGGGTGAGTGGTAGAAGGCTCCTGGGTACTCTGTGGGGGTGACACAAGGTTGTACGGGCTCATGACCATCATATCCACTCCTGGTCAGAACTCCTGATTCCTGACAATGCCAACGTCTTCTATGCCATGAGTCCAGTCGCCTCCGGAGATTTCATGCTGCGGCGGAAAGAGGGGGCCCGGCACACTCTGTCTGTCTCCCCTACTTGAGGCAGCTCTCTCCTCCCTCCAACACACAAGTCCCAGGGGCAAGCTTGGGACTCCTCCCATGGAAAGCCATCACCCCCCATAGAGGCCACTGTACTCTGTACCCCGGGACCATCCCCCGGCTGTAGCCCACTGGACCCCATCTCTTTTTCTGACCCTGTTGGTACTAGATCCATATTCCAAAGTATCGATCCATGGGTGGCTGGTGGTGAGCTCAATCCCATACAGAGAAAAGGGGTGGGGCGTGGGTAAGTCAGATCCCTCCCCAGAGAAATCTCATAACTGTTGGAGACACATCAGAACTGACAGATGCGGATGAAAATAGTGACCAGAGTTATAAAAAAGTGTCAGTGTTGTTTATTCTGCGCCTGTGTGCCACGTTCACCCTTTATTCAGATAAAAGAAAACAGCTACCACACACACACACACACACACACACAGAGAGAGAGAGAGAGAGAGAGAGAGAGAGAGAGAAACAAAGAGCCAAGACCAGTCTGGGTGACATAAGGAGAGCCTGTCTCTATAAAAAATACAAAACATTAGGCTGGGCGCAGTGGCTCACGCCTGTAATCCCAGCACTTTAGGAGGCCAAGGCAGGCAGATCACTTGAGGTCAGGAGTTCGAGATCAGCCTGGTCAACATGGTGAAACCCCGTCTCCTACTAAAAATACAAAAAAAAAAAAAAATAGCTGGGCATGGTATCACATGCCTGTAATCGCAGCTACTGGGGAGGCTGAGGCAGGAGAATCACTTGAACCCGGAAGGCAGAGGTTGCAGTGAGTGGAGATCACACCACTGTACTACAGCCTGGGCGGCAGAGCAAGATCCTGTCTCAAAAACAAACAAAAAATTTACTGAGCGTGGTGCTGCAAGACTGCAATCCCATCTACTTGGGAGGCTGAGGTGGGAGAATCACCAGAGCTCAAAAAGTTGGAGCTGCAGTGAGCAGTGATTGGGCCGCTGCACTCCAGCCTGGATGACAGAGGCAGACCCTGTCTCGAAAACAAAAACTAAGCCCTAAGAAAGGGGTTGGGTCGGGTATGCCCCTAAACCCAGATGCCAGAGAGGACCCTGTCTGGCCTGACACAGTGGCTCAGGAGGGTGATCCCAGCACTTTGGGAGGCTGAGGTTAGAGGATCGCTTAAGTTCAGGAGGTTGAGACCAGCCTGGGTAATACAGTGAGATCACATCTCAATAAATAAATAAATAGTCTGGGCACGGTGGCTCACGCCTGTAATCCCAGCACTTTGGGAGGCCAAGGCGAGCAGATCACGAGGTCAGGAGATCGAGACCATCCTGGCCAACATGGTGAAACTCTGTCTCTACTAAAAATACAAAAAATTAGCCAGGCATGGTGGCGCGCACCTGTAGTCCCAGCTACTCAGGAGGCTGAGGCAGGGGAATTGCTTTAACTTGGGAGGCGGAGGTTGCAGTGAGCTGAGATCGTGCCACTGCACTCCAGCCTGGCAACAGAGCAAGACTCTTGTCTCATAAAAATAAAAAAATTAAATTAATAAATAAAGAGAGGACCCTATCACACAAAGAGGGTTTAGGACTTCCTTCCCCAACATTTTTGGGGTGATATGCCTCTTTTCTACCATATATATGGGAGAGTGATGGACTGAAATTCCATCAGAATTATAAACAAATAGCATCATTACCCATGAGTCAACAAGGGCTGTGAAGATGGGCCCTTTCACTTGCCTTCACCTTCTTCTCCTTCTTGTCACAGATAACCCCTCTGTGCAAAGAAGAGAGAAAGAGGTTAGGTGTGGTGGCTCACACCTGTAATCCCAGCACTTTGGGAGGCAGAGGCAGGCAGATCACTTGAGCTCAGGAGTTTAAGACCAGCCTGGCCAAGATGGTAAAACCCTGTCTCTATTAAAAAATACAAAAATTAGCTGGCAGTCGCCTGTAATCCCAGCTACTCAGGAGGCTGAGGCAGGAGAATCGCTTGAACCTGGGAGGTGGAGGTTGCAGTGAGCTGAGCTTGTGCCATTGCACTCCAACCTGGGTGGCAGAGTGAGACTCTTATCTGAAAAAAAAAAAAAAAAAGCCAGGTGCAGTGGCTGACACCTGTAATCCTGGCACTTTGTGAGGGCAAGACAGGTAGATTGCTTGAGGCCAGGAGTTCAAAACCAACCTGGCCAACATGGAGAAACCCCATCTCTACTAAAAATATAAAATTAGCCGGGTTTGATGGCACATGCCTGTAATCCCAGCTACTTGGGAGGCTGAGGCAGGAGAACTGCTTGAACCAGGGAGGCAGAGGTTGCAGTGAGTCGAGATCACACCACTGCACTCCAGCCTGGGGAACAAGAACGAAAGTCCATCTGGAGAAAAAAAAAGTCAGAAGGAAGGGAGGAAGAAAAGAAGGGAAGGAGGGAGGGATTGAGGGAAGGAGGGAGGGAGGGAGGGAGAGAGGGAGGGAGGAAGGCAGGAAGGCAGGCAGGAAAAAGAAAAACAAGAAATGAATTGTGCAGGTGAAGAGAGGGGTGATCTCTATCAGTGCTGGAGTAGGATAGAGAAGGCAGAGATGGAATGAGCTGTAGGGCCAACTGCAACATAGTAACAGCAACAATAATATGCCCACTTATGAGCTCCTACTCTGCATGGGACATCAACTAGGGACTTTACATCTCATTGCACTAATCAGACTTCTCTTTCTGTTGCAAGTCACCAAAAATTTAACTCAAACAGTCATGTACAAAAAAGGAAATCTGTGGCTCATGCAATTCAAATGTCCAGTGAGTAGGGCTTCAGGCACAGTTGGATCCAGGCACTCAAAAGATGTCATCGGGATTTTCTTGCTGTCTCTTGGCTCTGATTTGCTCTGGAATGAGATAGTCTATTGTCCCCTCAAATTTAATCACCTTCTTCTATGGTAATAGAACCACTGATTTTTAGCTGGTCTCCTAAAGTAAAAGCCATGTTTCCCACCTCCTCTGCAGCAAGGTGCGGTCGTATCTGGCCATTGGCTAAGTCTTGGTCAATGAGATATAAAGGGAAAGGATGTGAACAAATTTCAGAGCCTTCCCTTAAAGGGAAGCGGTGTGGGCTGGGCTCAGTGGCTCATGCCTGTAATCCCAGCACTTTGGGAGGCTGAGGCGGGTGCATCACAAGGTCAGGAGTTCGAGACCAGCCTGGCCAACACAGTGAAACCGTGTCACAACTAAAAATACAAAAATTAGTTATTCATGGTTGTGGGCGTCTGTAATCTCAGCTACTCAGCAGACTGAGGCAGGAGTAATCGCTTGAACCCAGGAGGCAGAAGTTGCAGTAAGCCAAGATCCCACCACTGCACTCCAGCCTAAGCAACAGAGTGAGACGCCGTCTCAAAAGAAAAGAAAAAGGCCAGGCGTGTTGGCTCACACCTGTAATCCTAGCAATTTGGGAGGCTGAGGCAGGTGGATCACCTGAGGTTGGGAGTTCGAGACCAGCCCGACCAACATGGTGAAACCTCCGTCTCTACTGAAAATACAAAATTAGCTGGGAGTGGTGGCGCATGCCTGTAATCCCAGCTACTTGGGAGGCTGAGGCAGGAGAATTGCTTGAACTTGGGAGGCGGAGGTTGCGGTGAGCTGAGATCGCGCCATTGCACTCCAGCCTGGGCAACAAGAGCGAAACTCCGTCTCAAGAAAAGAAAGAAAAGAGAAAAGAAGAGAAAACAAAGACCGTAGGACCATTTGGGTATTTTTGCCCCCGCCTCCCAAGTGCTGGGAGGCCACTGCCCCTGGCCTCTTAAGACCATTTAGATGTTAATTCAGCATCCTTCTTGAACTAGTTTAAGCAAATAATCATTACTGTTCTTACTGAATGCTTATCGTGTGTCAAGATCTGTTTTAAGAACTTGGCACTATCTAATTTATCCTCACCATAGCCCTATGGAGTAGACACTATTTTCACTTTATAAATTTATTTTATTTATGAGACAGTATCTTGCTCTGTCACCCAGACTGGGGTGCAGTGGTGTAATCATAGCTCACTGCAGCCTCGAACTCCTGGAGTCAGGTGATCTCTCACCTCAACCTCCTGAGTGGCTGGGACTACAGGTGCACACCACCACACCTTCTTTTTTGTAGAGTCAGGGTCTTGCTATGTTGCCCAGGCGGGTCTCAAACGACTGTCTTCAATCAATTTTCCTGCTCTGCCTTCCCAAGTGCTCGGATTACAGGCATGAGCCACCATGTCTGGAATAGACACTTATCATCCACTGCTGAGAAATGCTGAGTGTATGATAAAATATATTGTTTGCTGAGAATGATGGCAAGGAAAACCTGGTTGCCCCCACCCCCAAGTGGAACACTGCTTGGGGCGTTCTAAAGTAGCAAAACAGTATATGTATATCATACACCGGTTAAAACAATTCTTTAAGCACGGGATGTGACCCTGGCCCCGTGGCTCCTTCATGGAGAATACTTTCTGGTTTGTCCTTGATCAGTGGTAAGCAGGCACCAGCTGCCTACCTAGTTTATCTTGGTTCTATGAGAAAACACGGAACACCTGCTGTTAATAATAATCACCTGTTCAGAGAGCAAATACATGGGTCAGAGTCTGCTCCAGGCCCTCAGCCTGGGATGCTGTCAGCCCCCAAGGCTCTAGACTTGGAAGGCTGTTGACCCCCCAGATAGTCCCACTTTGCTGTTCTATCTGGGTGTCTACTTCTTAATGTCTTCAGTGCTGCCTAGGCTGGGGTCTCTACGGCCGAGTTGGACTCGGTAGTCCACTTTTCTTTTTTTTTTGAGACAGGATCTCACTCTGTCACTCAGGCTGGAGTGCAGTGGTATCAACATGGTTCACTGCAGCCTCCACCTCCTGGGCTCAAGTGATCCTCCCACCTCAGCCTCTGGGGTAGCTGGGACAATAGACGCATGCCACCTCACCTGGCTAACTTAAAAAGTTGGCCAGTCATGGTGGCTCATGCTTGTAATCCTAGCGCTTTGGGACGCTGAAGTGGGTGGATCACTTGAGGTCAGGAGTTCAAGACCAACCTGGCCAACATGGTGAAACCCTGTGTCTACTAAAATACAAAAATTAGCCAGGCACAACAGCAGGTCTCTGTAATCCCAGCTACTCAGGAGGCTGAGATGGGAGAATCGCTCGACCCTGGGAGACAGTGGTTGCAGTGAGCCGAGATTGTACCCCTGCATTCCAGCCTGGGCAGCTGAGTGAGAATCTGTCTCAAAAAAAAAAAAAATGTTAGCCAGGCATGGTGGCTCACGCCTATAATCCCAGCACTTTGGGAGGCCAAGGCAGGTGCATCATTTGAGGTCAGGAGTTTGAGACCAGCCTGGCCAATATAGAGTGAAACCCCGTCTACCGAGTCTAGCTCAGCCGTAAAGACCCGCACCCAGGTGGCGCTGAAGGCATTAAGGAGCAGACACCCAGATAGAACAGCAAAGTGGGACTGTCTGGGGGCCAACAGCCTTCCGAGCTGAGAGCCTCAGGCTAACAGCATTCCGGGCTGAGGGCCTGGAGCAGACACTGACCCATGTATCTATTCTCTTTGAACAGGTGATTATTATCAACAGCAGGTGTCCTGTGTTTGCTCATGGAACCAAGACAAACCAGGGAGGCAGCTGGTGCCTGTTTACCACCGATCAAGGACAAACTAGAAAGTATTCTCCCTGAGAGAGCCCCAGGGGCAGAGTCACCTATCCGGTGCTTAAAGAATTGTTTTAGGCTGGGCGCGACGGCTCACGCCTGTAATCCCTGCACTTTGGGAGGCAGAGGCGGGTGGATCGCCTGAGGTCAGGAGTTCTAGACTAGCCTGACCAACATAGTGAAACCCTGTCTCTACTAAAAACACAAAAAATTAGCCGGGTGTGGTAGCTGGTGCCTGTAATCCCAGCTACTCGGGAGGCTGAGGCAGGAGAATCGCTTGAACCCGGGAGGCGGAGGTTGCGATGAGCTGAGATTGCGCCATTGCACTCCAGCCTGGGCTCCGCCTCAAAAAAAAAATTGTTTTAACTGATGTATGTTATATGTGTACTATTTTGCTACTTTAGAATGCCCCAAGCAGTTTTCCACTTGGTGGGGGTGGGGGGGACAGCTAGGTTTCCCTTGCCGTTGTTCTTAGCAAACGATATATTTTATCATACACTCAGCATTTCTCAACATCCATCTCTACTAAAAAAATACAAATATCAGCTAGGCATGGTGGATCACACCTGTAGTCCCAGCTACTTGGGAAGCTAAGGCAGGAGAATCACTTGAACCCAGGAGGCGGAGTTTGCAGTGAGCTGAGATGGCACCATTGCACTCCAGCCTGGGCAACAGAGTAAGACTCCGTCTCTTAAAAAAAAATGTTTTAGCCGGGCGTGGTGGCTCACGCCTGTAAGCACTTTGGGAGGCTGAGGGCTGAGGTGGGCGGATAACCTGAGGTCAGGAGTTCAAGACCAGCCTGGCCATCATGGTGAAACCCCATCTTTATAAAAAAAAATGTTTTATAGAGATAGGGTCTCACTCTGTCACCCAGGCTGGAGTGCAGTGGTGTGAACATAGTTCACTGAAGCCTTCACCTTCTGGGCTCAAGTGATCCTCCCACCTCAGCCTCCAGAGTAGCTAGGACCACAGACGCCTGCCACCTCATCTGGCTTACTTAAAAAAAAAATGTTTTATGGAGACCAGGTCTCACCATGTTGCCCAGAGTATCTTCCACACTTTATACATGAAGAACTGAGACTAAAGAGGGTTAAGTAACTTACTCAAGGTCCCATGGTAGGTGGGTGGTGTTCAAATATTGATCGAACTCCAGAAAACATGCATTTAACTCTGGGGCCAAATTTGCCATTCGTAATCACAATTTATTGTGACCAAAGTTATGAAACAGGTGTCCGTCTTGTTTGTCTACCTCTCTCTCACACACTCGAACAGTCCAAATATCAATTTCCTAGGAAGAGACTGGCATTGAGTTCCTTTTTTTTTTTTTTTTTGAGACAGAGTCTTGCACTGTCGCCCAGGCTGGAGTGCAATGGTGCGATCCTGACTCACTGCAACCTCCACCCCCCACCCCCGGGCTCATTCAATTCTCCTGCCTCCGCCTCCCAAGTAGCTGGGATTACAGACAAGCGCCACCACACCCAGCTAATTTTTTATATTTTTAATAGAGACCGGGTTTCACTATGTTGGCCACCGCTTTGCTGTTAAGCAGGTGGTGTTTTGGTTTTGTTTGCAGCCAATATGCTTATTGTCACCTGACATGTATTTGATGTTTTGTTATTGATTTGCTGCCTTTACTACTCCGTGAAAGCAGGGATTTTTTTTTTTTTTTTTTTTTTTTTTCCTGAGACAGCATCTGTCTCTGTCGCCTAGGGAGTACAGTGGCGCAATCTCGGCTCACTGCAGCCTCTGCCTCCTGGCTTCAAGCAATTTCCTTCCTCAGCCTCCAGAGTAACTGGGACTACAGGCACCTGTTACCACGCCCAACTAATTCTGTGTTTTTAGTAGAGACGGGATTTCACCATGTTGGCCAAGATGGTCTCCATCTCTTTACCTCATGATCCGCCTGCCTCGGCCTCCCAAAGTGCTGGGATTACAGGTGTGAGCCACCACTCCCCACCTTAATGTTTAGTTAAAATGGGTTTTTGCTGTGTTGGCCAGGCTTGTCTTGAACTCCTGACCTCAAATGATCCCCCGCCTCAGCCTCCCAAAGTGCTGGGATTACTGGCCTGGGTCACTGCGGTTACTCAGGCAGGGATTTTTTTTTTTTTTTTTTTTTCAAATAGAGTCTCACTCTGTCACCCAGGCTGGAGTTCAGTGGCACAGTCTTGGCTCACTACAACCTCCACCTCCCAGATTCAGGCAATTCTCCTGCCTCAGCCTCCCGCTGGGTTACAGGTGTGTGCCACCATACTGGGTTAATTTTTGTATTTTTAGTAGAGATGGGATTTCACCATGTTGGCCAGGCTGGTCTTGAACTCCTTACCTCAAGTGATCTACCTGCCTCAGCCTCCCAAAGTGCTGGGATTACTGGTGTGAGCCACTGGGCCCAGCTCAAGAGAATAAAAATGTACGCAGTGAATTTATTTTCCAAAAATTCATAAATGAAATATTACACATACACTCCAGCGGCATGGTCTAGCACTGTGCAAACACTCAACTGCTGACCGTTATAAGGATTATTATTGGTCGGCTTCAGTGGCTCGTGCTGGTAATCCCAGCACATTGGTGATACTTGAGGCTGGAGGATAGGTTAAGACCAGGAGTTTGAGACCAGCCTGGACAACATAGTGGGATCCTGTCTCTACAAAGAATTTTAAAAATTAGCGGGGTGCTGTGGGAAGACTGCTTCAGTCCAGAGGCTGCAGTGAGCTATGATTGTGCCCTTGCACTCCAGCCTGGGTGACAGGGCAACACCCTGACTCAAAGAGAGAGAAAGAAAATAAAAATGTTTATTTCCAGGCTGGGAAAAGATGCTGATTTCCGCGATAAAATCAGTAGCTTACATTTTTTTGGAATGTTCGCTCTGTGCCAGGCTAGATTTTACAGATGAGAAGTCTGAAGCTCAGATAAGGTAAGTCACCTGTCCAGGGCCACATAGCAAAAAAAAGTGTGTCTGACGCCAGAACGCGAGCTGTTCCACAACTCCCTCCTTGGCCCTCAAGTGGCCTCAGACCCGGGGAGGGCCCCTGCCCCCTCCCGCCAGGCATTTATCTCCGCCGAAGCGGACTGCTGGCCCCGCCCCCTCGGGGATCTGCCTCTTAGAGGCGCCTGGTGGGGAAGGGCCTGGTCAGCTGCGTCCGGTGGAGGCAGCTGCTGACCCAGCCGTGGACTGTGCCAGGGGCAGGAGACGGAGAGTCAGGAGCCCTGGGCTCCCGTGGAGGGGGGCTGTATCATGGGCCACCTCGTGACATCACTGTGGCCCCAGGTCGGCTCCCTTTGTCTCCTGCTTGCTGGGGCCGCCTGTGCGTTCCCGCCCAACCTCCCGGACTCCAAGTTCGAGAACAAAGGTAAGGATGGAGCTGTATGTGGACCACCCCCCCCATCACCAACACTGGAGCCCACAGGACCATGCTGGGGGCTGAACTCTCACCCTAGGTCCTGGGGGCCATGCCTGTTCTTGGACTTCCAGACCGGGTCCTGGGGGCCAAGCTGGCAGCTGGACCCTTACACTGGGTCCTGGATGAATGGGAGCGGGGTTGAGGCATGCCAGGATCCAAGACTCATGATCGCTTCCTGGGGGAGAGAGAGAGTGGGCTTAAGGTTCCCGTTTTACCTTTTCAGGGAGTCTGGGACATGCTACATCTTAAGGGGTAGGCTTGGTGCTAAGGTCCCTGGAGGGTTGGAAACAAAGTCGACCCTCCATTGGGGAGAAAGGACAAAGCCGGGGTCTGAGTTAGAGGGGCCGAGCCGCAGGTTACTGTAAACACGGTTTGCGTGAGGGCGCCAGATCACTTGCTCGGTCCGGTGGAGGGAGGGGGGCGGGGGACACGGTTGGCGCTATCGGTCGGCGGGGAGCCTGCTGGGGCCGATAGGGGGCCCGCCTCTCCGCACACACCCACCGGCGCGCGCACGTCCTAGGCTGGGGCGGGGCTGGCAGCGCCGAGCTCGAAGTCTTGAACGCCGCGCGCAGCTCAGCTGGCCGCTGGATGGGCAGGTGTGCGCGAGTGGTGTTGACAGGGGACAGTAAGGGGAGCGACGCGCGCCTGGGAATTAGGGGGGCACCACCCCTGCGGACCCCTCCAGGGGCCCCGCTTAGGGAGATAGCGGGGCGGGGCTTTTTTCTTATCAGGTCCGCCCAGGCTGCTGGAGGACAGAGGAGGGGGTTGTCGCCCGAGGACCGAGCTCAGACCCCATGCCTTCCCTTTGCTTCCCCTCCCCAGCGGCCTTGCTGGCAGCCCGCGGGTCCGAAGAGTTTCTGTGCTTCACCGAGCGGTTGGAGGACTTAGTGTGTTTCTGGGAGGAAGCGGCGAGCGCCGGGATGGGCCCGGACAACTACAGCTTCTCCTACCAGCTCGAGTGAGTCTGATCCCGCGGGCGCCTCCACCGGCGGAGGGAGCGGGTGGGGCAGAGCTCCCTGGAAGTGGTAGCCTCGAAGGTCGCCTGCTGTTTGAGGCCAGACGGCATCTCCAGTCGGGTTACTGGAGGGAGCCCTGTGGGTCCAGGGCTGGCACGCCCTCTATGGGCGGGGACGCGAACACTCCCTCGATCACCGCTGGAACGCGACCCCAAACATCAGGCTGGGATAACAACGCCTCCAAATCGAGGCTAAGGGGTTGCTTCGTCGGGGCTGGGACGCCTCTTCGAGGTACTATCCAAAAGGAGGCCAGCAGTGGCTCATGCCTGTAATCCCAGCTCTTTGGGAGATCGACGCGGGAGGATTGCTTGAGCCCAGGAGTTCAAGACTAGCCTGGGCAAAACAGCGAGATCCATATCTTTAAAAAAAAAAAAAAAAGGCTGGACAAGGTGGCTCACGCTTGTTATCCCAGCACTTTGGGAGGCCGAGGCGGGGGGATCACGTGAGGTCTGGAATTCCAGACCAGCCTGACCAACATGACCAACATGGACAGACCTTGTCTCTACTAAAAATACAAAATAAGCCGGATGTAGTGGCGCATGCCTGTAATCCCAGCTATTCGGGAGAGTGAGGCAGAAGACTAGCTTGAACCCGGGAGGCGGAGGTTGCAGTGAGCCGAGATCACACCATTGCACTCCAGCCTGGGCAACAAGAGCGAAACTCCGTCTCAAAAAAAAAAAAAAAAAAAATCCGAGTCAGGGCACCATAAAAATGAATTAGCCAGGTGAGGTGGCGCATGCCTGTGGTCTCAACTACTTGGGAGGCTGAGGTGGAAGGATCCCTTGAGCCCCAGAATTTGAGGTTGCAGTGAGCCACTGCACTCCAGCCTGGGCAACAAAGCAAGACCTTGTCTCACATACAGACACACAGCCTCCCACAGGCCGGGCAACACAAACTCCTCGGTCCCCCCCATTCAACTTGTTCCCTTCTCTCCCGGGTCCCTGGGCATACAGCAATGAGCCATGGAAGCGGTGTCGCCTGCACCAGGCTCCCACGGCTCGAGGCGCGGTGCGCTTCTGGTGTTCGCTGCCTAGAGCCGACACATCGAGCTTCGTGCCCCTAGAATTGCGCGTCACAATAGCCTCCTCTGGCGCTCTGCGATATCACCGTATCATCCACGTCAATGAAGTAGGTAAGTGCTCTGGGAATGGAGAAGTGGTTGGAGTAGAGGGGTCTCAGTCCTCACCCACCTGACCAACCCCCATGCCTTCAGTGCTCCTGGATGCCCCCGTGGAGCTGGCAGCGCGTCTGGCTGACGAGGGCGGCCACGTGGTGTTGCGCTGGCTCCCGCCGCCTGGGGCACCCATGCCGTACCACATCCGCTACGAGGTGGACGTCTCGGCCGGCAGTGGTGCAGGGAGCGCGCAGAGGGTGAGTCCCACCCCTACGGCCCAGCCCCCAAAGCGCTACTGACTACAGCCCGGCCCCGCCACTCCTCTCCGGGTCGTGCCCAGTCTCCAAGGTGTCCCCTCCCGGGCTGGTCCCTGACATCCCACATCCCATTACCCTGTCGCTGAAGACCGTTCCAGGTCCACAGAAACTCCCCGTTTCCTAATATCCTCGCGATCCTGCTGAACCCCAACCCCTCTCATCCTCCTGCCGGTAACCCTAGACCCCTTTAGCACCCTGCTTTCTCTACGCACGCTAACCCAGTGATTAGATAGCCTGAGTCCTGCTCTTGGTATCGGAGACCTCTCTGGCCCTGAGCTTTCTTGGGCTCCTCCCCCTACTCTTACTGGCCGCATTGTAATTCTTGGCACCGTTTTGTCTTTCGCTGATTGGCTCGGTTCCACCTGGGCCCACCCCCATGTGGTCTTTTCTGTCTGCCCCGCCCCCCCTCGCCTTGGCCCCGCCCCCAGGTGGAGATTTTGGAGGGCCGCACCGAGTGCGTGCTGAGCAATCTGCGGCGCCTGACGCGCTACACTTTCGCTGTCCGCGCGCGTATGGCTGAGCCGAGCTTCGGTGGCTTCTGGAGCGCCTGGTCCGAACCTGTGTGGCTGCTGACGCCTACTGGTGAGGCTCCAGACGGGGGTGTAGGAGGAGGCGGGCTAACCACGGGGCGAGCCCTCAGCCCTGACCTCCTCCCTGCCTCTCAGACCTGGACCCCCTCATCCTGACGCTCTCCGTCATCCTCGTGCTTATCCTGGTGCTGCTGACAGTGCTCGCCCTGCTCTCCCACCGCCGGTGAGCTCCCCATTCAGGCACCCGGCCCAGACTCCTCCCCACCCAGCAATCTTCTTTCACTGTGGAAACCTAGGCTCAGAAAGAGACACGCACTTGCTCAAGGTCACGCAGTGACGTGAGGAGACACGTCAATGGCAGGGCTGGGATGCATGCCAGACTAGACCGACTCTTCGTTAACATTTTCTGCTCCTGGGGACTTTCACCTGGTTTTCTTTCCTTCTACATCAGGAGCTGCCATTTCTTGGGTCCCTTTGCTAGTTCCTCCCCCCATTGTAGTCACCTTTGTAAAATCAACTAGATGGATTTAGTGGAAGAATGTAAGCCCTTGAATGCCTCCCCAGCCCTGTGGTCAAGCTCCTCAGACACTATGATCAGACCAGCCATTCTGAGGTATTTGTAATTCCAAGCACATAAGGTGGTTTCACACCCCCAAGCTTTTGCCCATGCTGCTCCCTCTGGCTGGAATGCCCTTCCTGCCTTGTCTGCTAAGCAGTCTTCTTTTTGTTTTTTGTTTTTGTTTTTTTTTGAGACAAAGTTTTGCTTTTGTCACCCAGGCTGGAGTGCAATGGCACGATCTCGGCTCACTGTAACCTCTGCCTCCCGGATTCAAGCGATTCTCCTGTCTCAGCCTCCTGAGTAGCTGGGATTCCAGGCGCCCGCCACCATGCCCAGCTTATTTTTGTATTTTTGGTAGAGACGGGGTTTCACCATGTTGGCCAGGCTGGTCTTGAACTCCTGACCTCAGGTGATCCGCCCACATCAGCCTCCCAAAGTCCTGAGATTACAGGCATGAGCCACCTCGCTCAGCCTCGCTAAGCAATCTTCTATTTGTCTTTCATAGAACTGGTTATTTACTTGGTTGGAAACTACATACGGAGTGCCAAACATGTGCCAGGCACTGGAGAGAGAATGGAGAACAAGCTAGACCCTGACCACAAGCTCCTCACCTTGTGGATCGCGATCAACAAACAAGGGACCCCAAAAATATTTGATTACAAATTGTAATGAGTGATATCACAGAAACAAACAGGGTGTTGGGACATGACAGGATGGTCAGGGAAGGCCTCCAGGAGGAGGTTACATCAGAGCAGAAACCTGAAGGTTGGAAGGAAGCAGCCGCTTGAAAAGTGTGGAGGAGAAACAGCAAGTGCAAAGGCCCTGAGGTGGGAATGAGATTGGACATTGAGCCAGCTTCCAGAATTGCCACATGGCTACAGCAGTATGTAAGGGGGTGTGGCAGATGTTGAGATGAGGGAGGTGACAGGGGTCATATCATACAGGGCCTTCTGCAGGGTTGCAGGGAGGAGTTTGGATTTTTTTTTTTTTTTTTTTTTTGAGACAAAGTCTCACACTGTCACCCAGGCTGTAATGCATTGGTGCCATCTCTGCTCACTGCAATCTCCATCTCCCGGGTTAAAGCAATTCTCCTGCCTCAGCCTCCCAAGTAGCTAGGACCACAGGCATGCGCCACCATGCCCAGCTAATTTTTTTGTATTTTTAGTAGAGATGGGGTTTCACCATGTTGGCCAGGATGGTCTTAATCTCTTGACCTTGGGTGATTCACCCACATTGGCCTCCCAAAGTGCTGGGATTACAGGCATGAGCCACCCCGCCCACCTTGGATTTTATTCTGAATGCCTTCTCTCATTACCCCAGAAGGTAACATAATATTATCCACAAAGTGACATCGTGGACCTCCTGGAAAAGTTTGGGCCAGAGTTTTAGTTTATTTATTTATTTTAGAGATCAGGTCTCACTATGTTTCCCAGGCTGGTCTTGAACTTCTGGGTTTAAGTGATCCTTCCGCCTCAGCCTCCCAAAGTGCTGGGATTACAGGTGTAAGCCATCGCACCTGGCCATGACCAGGATTAAAGGGAGAATGATCAATGTATATTGAACTCCTATGTACCCTTCAATACCCTGTTCCAGTTACCCTTGCTGATGATTTAGTCAAAACCGATGTCCCCCAGCCCTGATGCACTCGTCTGCCTCCATTGTGATCACAAAGGCCAGGAGTACCTGTGCCCCTGTGACTGGGAGTGGAGGGGGGTATTGGTGAGTGTTCAGTGAGTCATATCATGTAACTGTTTCTCTGGCTTCAACAGAGCTTTGAAGCAGAAGATCTGGCCTGGCATCCCGAGCCCAGAGAGTGAATTTGAAGGCCTCTTTACCACCCACAAGGGTAACTTCCAGGTAGGTGGCCTGGCTGTCCCTTCAGTGCCTGGGCTTCCCTGCTTCTTGCAGCCAAACTGCAGGCCTCTCTGAGCAGGTTGGTGCTATTTCTTCAGCTGTGGCTGTACCAGAATGACGGCTGTCTGTGGTGGAGCCCCTGCACCCCCTTCACAGAGGACCCACCTGTCTCCCTGGAAGTCCTCTCCGAGCGCTGCTGGGGGACCATGCAGCCAGTGGAGCCAGGGACAGATGATGAGGGCCCCCAGCTGGAGCCGGTGGGCCGTGAGCATGCCCAGGATACCTATCTGGTGCTGGACAAGCGGTTGCTGCCCCAGAGTCCTCCCAGTGAGGTCCTCCCACGGCCTGATAGCAGTATGGATATAGTGGCCATGGATGAAGGCTCAGAAGCATCCTCCTGCACGTCTGCTTTAGCCTTGAAGCCCAGCCCAGAGGGAGCTTCTGCTGCCAGCTTTGAGTACACCATCCTGGACCCCAGCTCCCAGCTCTTGCGTCCATGGGAACTGTGCCCTGAGCTGCCCCCTACCCCACCCCACCTAAAGTACCTCTACCTTGTGGTATCTGATTCTGGCATCTCAACGGACTACAGCTCAGGGGACTCCCAGGGAGCTCAAGGGAGCTCATCCGATGGCCCCTCCTCCAACCCTTATGAGAACAGCCTCATCCCAGCCTCTGAGCCTCTGCCCCCCAGCTATGTGACTTGCTCTTAGGATACCAGCCTGCAGATGATCGGGGATCCACTATGACCCAGAGAGCCAGTGCAGACTCAAGACTTACTGAACAGGGAGGGCAAGACCTCTCTCAGGAGTAGGGGCATTGCTGACTTTGTCTGCCCAACCCATCCTGCTCAGGAAATCACAACCTTCCAGTATTTTCATTTCATTTTATTTTTTTGATACAGAGTCTTACTCTGTCTCCCAGGCTGGAGTGCAGTGGTGAAATCTCAGCTCACTACTACCTCTGACTCCCGGGTCAAGTGATTCTCCTGCGTCAGCCTCTCAAGCTGGGATTACAGGTGCCTGCTACCATGCCCGACTAATTTTTGTAATTTTAGTAGAGACGAGGTTTCACCATTTTGGCCAGGCTGGTCTTGAACTCCTGACCTTGGGATCAACCCGCTTCAGCCTACCAAAGTGCTGGGATTACAGGCATGAGCCACCATGCCCAGCTGCAGTATTTTAAAATATGTATATATTTTTAAAAATCTATCTATCTATATATATATATACATATGTATGTAAGTTTTTCTACCATGATTTCTACAAATACCCTGTACACCCCATTTCCCCTGGGCATAGGCCATAGGGGTAGAAGTTAAAGTTCTTGAGCTTATTCTGAAGTTCTGGACCTGCAATCTGAATACTAATCATAACATTAATAAAACAGTATGTTAAACAGCTCCTAAATCTTAGTGGCTTACCACATTAAGTGATTTCTCTCTCCGAACTCAGCTCAAATTGGCAGCCATCCATGGGATGAGTCAGAGGTTCAGACTCTTCTGGTCTGTAGCTCTACCTTCTCTCAGGGTATTTAGATGGATACCCTATTCGACATCCTGACAGTCAACAAGGGAAGAGAAAGGGCAGCAATGACCCTCCATGGGCCATTTGAGGAATTTGGCCTGAAAATGGTCTTCCTCTTCTCACACCTCATTGGCTGGAAACAGTCACATGACCACAATCACATGAAAGGCTGGGAAACGTAGTTTAGTTTTACACCCAGGAAGAGCGAAGCTGTTTAAGGGGCCTCTAGCTAGTCTCTGCCACTAATAACAATAACAATAATTCTGAATCAGGCCATGTACTCTGATGACACTTGATGTCAACAAGTAACTCAATGGGAGTTTTGGTTTAATTTTTTTTTTTCTTCTGAGACACGGTCTCTCTCTGTTGCATAGGCTGGAGCCCAGTGGCTCAAGGATGGTTCACTGCATCCTCGACTTCTTGGGCTCAGGCGATCCTTCTGCCTCAGCTTTTTAAGTAGCTAGGACTACTGGCATGCACCACTAAGCCTGGTTTTTTTTTTTTAGACCGAATCTCATCTGTCACCCAGGCTGGAGTGCAATGGCTGGATCTCGGCTCACTGCAACCTCCACTTTCCAGGTTCAAGCGATTCTCTTGACTTAGCCTCCAGAGTAGCTGGGATTACAGGCACCTGCCACCATGTATGGCTAATTTTTATATTTTTAGTAGAGACAGGGGTTCATCATGTTGGCCACGCTGGTCTCAAACTCCTGACCTCAGGTGATCCGGCTGCCACGGCCTCCCATAGTGCTGAGATTACAGGTGTGAGTCATTGCGCCTGGCACCTGGCTGATTTATTTTTAGACGGAGTCTCGCTCTGTTGCCCAGGCTGGAGTGCTGTGGCATGATCTTGGCTCACTGTAACCTCTGCCTCCCAGGTTGAAGCAATTCTCCTGCCTCGGCCTCCCGAGTAGCTGGGACTACAGGCGTGCGCCACCACACCCAGCTAATTTTTGTATTTTTAGTAGAGATGGGTTTTGCCATGTTGGCCAGGCTGGTCTTGAGCTCTTGACCTCAGGTGATCTGCCCACCTCGGCCTCCCAAAGTGCTGGGATTACAGGTGTGAGCCACTGCACCCAGCTGATTTTTAAATTTTTTGTAGAGATGGGGCCTCACCATGTTTGTCTCAAACTCATGGGTTCAACTGATTCTCCTGCCTCAGCCTCCCAAAGTGCTGGGATTACAGGCATGAGCCACCGCGCCCAGCCTGAAACTCTTTATAAAGTTTAAAGTAACAAAACTAAACAATATATTGATTAGATACAATATGTACAAGATAATGCTATATTTTTAAACGAGAAAAAGCATTTTACATTCTTTAGGTCTTTGGATCTGCACATGGCCATGGGAAACTGAAGCACAGAGATATGGTCACCCACCAAAGCTCAGGGCTGGCCTGCAGAGCTTGAACCCTTGCCTGAGCTGGGGTCACCAGCCTGGGTGGGCCATGGAGCGATCATCATTTCTCCATCTGATCGGAAAGTCACCCACCACTCTGTTCTGGGGCCCAGTCCCCCTGGCTCCAGGCAGGCTCGGAGGCCGTGCTCTCCTGGACCTGGTGCATCTGGCTGCAACCAGCACTGGGCAGGAAAATACCGCTGGAGCAGTGCCAGGTGCAGGATGTCCCCACTATCTGCCTCCTCCTGGGTCTGGAGGGCCACCATGAGCCCACAGTCCCGGCCAAGCCCAAGCCGGTGGCTGAAGTGGGCAGCTGTGTCTAGAAGTAAGGCAGTGAGGTAGGCGACTTTCTGGGGCTCCGGGTCTTCTGCTAGGTACTCTTCTAGGCCATCTAGCAGCAGAAGGGAGGGGGCTGGCCCCGGGGCCTCATGGGCAGAGCACAGGAGCCAGAAAAGCTCTCGGGTTGTGGGTGGGTACTGGAAGCGGATCTTCTAGAAGGAAAAACAGAAGGAAAGGGCCAGGTTCAGCACAGGAAGCCAGACTCCCCGCAAGAGTAACCCTGCCTCCTTGCATGCTTTTCCATGCCTCCAGGATGAACCAGTTAGGAGCGGTTAAATATTATTGTATTCACCCCTTTTTCCAGCACTCATCTGCCGAGTATTAGTTGAAGGCAAGCCAATTTTGCTTGTTTTTGGCCAAATCTCTAGGGCAGTTTTTCCACGGAAAACCGCCTCCCAGCATACTCGGTCTGAACTCATCCTTGACCCCAACAGGAACCAACTCTGGTACAGAATGGACCTAAGCTTAGCTCCGCCCCTCAATCTTAAGCTCCGCATGGTCCCACCTCCCTCACGCACGCCTGACTCCGCCCCATCATGGCTGCCCTGGCTCGCCTTTCCACCGTCCCCTCAATTGGCTTGTCTACCTGTCACTAAACGTCCCGGCTCTACTCCACCATTGGCTCGAAGGCTTCTGCTCCCACCCCCACGGTTACTTGGAGTCGCATTGGGTCCAGACCCGTTCCGGTCCCGCGAGGTAGGCTTTGAAGCGGTCTCCGTGTCAGGAAGAGGACTGGGCCTTGGCCCTCCCCCGCCGCCTCTAGGGCCGCAGCAAATAGCAGCGTTGTTTTTCCAGATCTTGGTGCGCCGAGCAGCAACAAAGGCGGTCCGGCGGCAGGCGTATTCTCCTCCCTGGACCAGGCCGCGCCGCCCCTGTTTAGCACCCGCTTCAGCGTCTCCGCCATTCGCCGCGTACTCTGTCCGATTGGTGGCGCGTTCCCAGCCTTAGTCCCGCCCAAGCCGAGGCCGCATCGGTTAGAGTTCACTTCGTTTTCTATTGGTCTAGGAGTCTGTCGATCAAAACTCGATTGACCTTGGCTAGCTCCGCCCCGGGTGAATGGGCAAATGGTTAGAACCTAGTGCTGAGGAGTGGGTGCTTTCGAGGGAAATATGACCCTTCCCTGCGGGAGGCTGCTGGGGAAAGCAGCACGAAGACTATTATTGTCAGCTAATAAGACAAATAGAAGAGTTGAGAGTTGGAGGAGTAGACCGTAATGATTGACATACTATTTAAAGTCTCCTAGCCTAAGTTTGCTCTCCTGTAAAATGGGGCTTAGGCTATCTCAGAGGAATATTGTGATCGGCATGTATCTGTGTGTGGTTTTGCTGATGCCATCCAATGACAACTGAGAGTTGGAGAGGGGAATTAGCTGTGTGCTTGTCTTTCTGTGCACCTGAGTATGGGCAGGAGTGTGTGTCTGGGGACACGGGTTCAGGGGACACTCGTGTGCATACATTAGCAGCCATCCCTGAAAGTCTGTGAAGTGAGAACTCTCAACTTACTTCCTCCCTGGCTAAGGGGTTTTGTGGGGCCTTCATTGTGGTACGGGAGGAAGGCAGGACCGCAGGCCAAAGAAGAGGGCAGGAGAGAAAAAGAGACAGGAGCTGGAAGACTGAGGGAGAGATACAGCAGGGACATTGTTGGTCTTGTTCGCTTCTGTCTCTCCAGTACCCAGAATAGCACCTAGCATATTTGTAGGTTCTCAAATACATAGTCGTTAAATTAATGAAGGGAGGTGGGATTGATGAGAAACGGAGAAAGGGAGGAACAAAGTGAATGATCGTGATCCCTGGCTGGATCTTCTCACCCAGACTTTGCCCCAGAGCTGCCACTCACGCCTGTGTTGCCCTGGCAACCTTGTCTCCTGGTAACTTCAAAGTGGTGCCGTTGCCTGGAGACCCAGGGGCAGGGAGAAAGTGAGATTTCCTGGGCTTTCTCTCTCCCTCTGGGACCAGAAAACAGCTCCACGACATCCCCCAACACACCCACTCACACAGCTGGGCACCCTCACACCCCTCTACACACACACACACACACACACACACACACACACACACCATGGCATCTTTGAATATATTCTACGTTCAGAATCCCCATCACCCACATGCTCCAATCTTGCCCTATCCTGACACAAAGCATCACATACAAACTCTATCACACATTCATCCCCCACACCCTTTCTCCTGCTCAAACACACAACTATGCCATTGCCACTACACACACACACACACACACACACACACAGTGAGGCACACAGTGCGCTGTCAAACACACCGCCTCAGCCCCCAGATATACAACCCATGAATCACCTCACATTGCAACACTCCAAATGCACAAACAGGCCAGGTATGGTGGCTTGTGTCTGTAATCCCAATGCTTTGGGAGGCCAAGGCAGGAGGATTGCTTGAGGCCAAGAGTTCAAGACCAGCCTGGGCAATGTAGTGAGACTCCATCTCTACAAAAGACTTAAAACTTAAAAATTAGCCAGGTGTGGTGGCATGCACCTGTAGTCCTAGCTACTCAGGAGACTGAGGTGGGAGGATTGCTTGAGCCCAAGGAAGTCAAAGCTGCAGTGAGCCATGACTGC
The DNA here is from genome assembly GCA_963573385.1 of Cacajao melanocephalus. NCBI lineage: Eukaryota > Metazoa > Chordata > Mammalia > Primates > Pitheciidae > Cacajao > Cacajao melanocephalus. Next base: position 64,615 of record CAUYLG010022074.1, read on the forward strand.
GCCACTGCACTCCAGCCTGGGTAACAGAGCGAAACCCTGTCTCAAGAGGAGCTCAAGACCAGCCTGGGCAAGATGGTGACACCCCATCTCTACTAAAAAATACAAAAATTAGCCAGACGTGGAAGCGGGTGCCTGTAATCCTAGCTACTTGGGAGGCTGAGGCAGGAGAATCGCTTGAACCCAGGAGGCAGAGGTTGTAGTGAGCTGAGATCGTGCCACTGCACTCCAGCCTGGGCAACAAGAGCGAGACTCCATCTCAGAAAAAAAACAAAACAAACAGCAACAACAACAAATGCACAAATACTCAGTAGTGACACCCACTTCACAGAGTCCGGCGCAGTTACACACACGGGAGCATGCCAAACATTGCCTCACTGCAAGTCCTTCGCACTTGAAGTTCTGGTGTGCATAGCAGTCAGCTTCCAGGTATCCCTCTGGCTCTTTTTCCCCCCTGACTCTATTTAGGTCTTTGGTCAAATATCACCTACTCAGGATTTCCCTGTCCACCTGCCCCAAATTGCCCACATTTCGCTCTTTAACTGATTATCTGTTTTGTCAGTGGTGTTGTGTGGTTTTGTTTTTTCGAGACAGAGATTCACTCTTCTGCCCAGGCTGGAGTGCAGCAGCACAGTCTTGGCTCACTGCAACCTCTGCCTCCCAGGTTCAAGTGATTCTCCTGTCTCAGCCTCCTGAGTAGCTGGGATTACAGGTACATGCCACCATGCTCAGCTAATTTTATTTTGTATTTTTAATAGAGATGGGTTTTCACCATGTTGACAGGCTGGTCTTGAACTCCTGACCTCAGGCGATCCTCCTGCCTTGGCCTCCCTAAGTGCTTGGATTACAGGTGTGAGCCACCACGCCCAGCCTAAACATTTTATATTTTAGAGACGGGGTTCTAGCTACATTGCCCAGGCTGATCTTAAACTCCTGGGTTCAAGCAATCCTCTTACCTTGACCTCCCATAGTGTTAGGATTACAGGTGTGAGCCACAGCGCCCTGCCAAGAAGCCTTTCTTTTCTTTTCTTTTTTTTTGAGACAGAGTTTCACTCTTGTTGCCCATGCTGGAGTGCAATGATTCGAGCTCAGCTCACTGCAGCCTCTGCCACCTGGTTCAAGCAATTCTCCTGCCTCAGCCTCCTGAATAGCTGTAATTATAGGCGTGCGCCACCACGTCCGGCTAATTTTTTGTATTTTTAGTAGGAACGGGGTTTCACCAGGTTAGCCAGGCTGGTCTCGAACCCCTGACCTCAGGTGATCTGCCCAGCTTGGCCTCCCAGAGTGCTGGGATTACAGGCATGAGCCACTGCCCCCGGCTGACAAGGCTTTCGAATAAGCAAGTACAAGCCAGCCTGTGCTCTCTACCTAAGATTATCTGTATCGGTATGGGAGTAGGTGCAAGGCCAGGGCTGCTGTCACCACCCTCCTGAGCTGGACCGATTCTTCCCCCGCCTTTCCCATTCTTGCCCTGCACTCCGCATCAGCTGCGCAGACAGGGCCCACTGGTTTGGGTGGTGGCGCTGTCCATTGTGCTGAAGCTTCGCTTTCTTCCTGGCCCCAGTGGAGGCAGTTGTGTGTCAGGAGAGACCACAGGTCTCACGTGTATGAGCTCTGGAAACAGGCGCCTTGGTCCATCAATCAGGGGGCCCCATGGTGCTGGCTTTCCTCTGTCGTCAGCTCTCTGATGCTCTCATCTCATCCCCCAGTGGCCCACGATCAGCTCCACCATCTCCCCAACCTCTCCACCATCTCCCCGACCTCTTCTTCTGTCTGCTCTTCGCTCATACTGTGCCCAGATACTACCCAGGCCACTTTGCTGTTCCCTGAACACAGAAAGCACGTTCCCACCTCAAGGCCTTCGCACTTGCTCTTCCCTTTGCCTGGAAGTCTCCCCACCCCACCCCACCACAACTTCTTTAATCACTTTCCTTAAGTTGCAAACCATAGCCCAGGCTTGGTGGCTCACGCCTGTAATCCCAGCATTTTGGGAGGCCAAAATGGGAGGATCGCTTGAGCCCAGAAGTTCAAGACCAGCCTGGGGAACATAGCAAGACATTGTCTCTACTAAAAATTTTTTTAAAACTAGCAGGCATGATTGTGTGTGCCTGTAGTCCCAGCTACTTGGGAGGATCGCTGGACTGCTGGATCGCAGACGTTTAAGGCTGCAGTGAGCTATGATTGTGCTGCTGCACTCCACCATTGCTCAGCCTGAGCAACAGAGCGAGACTCTCCCTCTTAAAAAAAAAATTGCAAACCATGTCCCTATCCCACAGTTGTCACATTACCTTCCTTAGCTTGAGTTTTCTCCTTATCACATATCAATATCTAACATATCAGAGATCCCTTACCTAAATCTATGATCCTGGAGTTTGAAGTTCAGGATTTTTCAGATTTTACAAAAGTAATATGATGAAAATACTATGTGTTTCATATCCCTAGTGGTACCAGGAGTAACATTCCCAAATCACTGTATCTTCAGCAAAACACAAGAATATTCACATCAAGTGAAATAAATAAAAACTGTACACAATCTCAGGTCAGTTCAGGTTCAGTTTTGCCATAAATGAGTTGTGAAAATATTTTGGTTTTCAGACTTTTTTTTCGAGTTGGAGTCTCACCCTGTCGCCCAGGCTGGAGTGCAGTGGCATGACCTCGGCTCACTGCAACCTCCGACTCCCGGGTTCAAGCGATTCTCCTGCCTCAGCCTCCCGAGTACCTGGGATTACAGATGTGTATCACCACGCCCAGCTAATTTTTGTATTTTTAGTAGAGATGGGGTTTCACCATGTTGGCCAGGCTGGTTTCGAACTCCTGACCTCAGGTGATCCACCCACCTTGGCCTCCCAAAGTGTTGGGATTACCGGTGTGAACCACCTCGCCCAGACTGGTTTTCAGACTTCTATAAAAATTTGGAATTGTGAATCTATATATAGCTCATTTATTTTTATATTTGTTTATTTAGAGACAGGTCCTCACTCTCACCCAGGCTACAGTGCAGTGGCATGATCACAGCTCACCACAGTCTCGACTTCCTGTGCTCACATGACTCGCACCTCAGCCTCCTGAGTAGCTGAGACTACAGGTGCATGCCACCATGCCCAGCTAATTTACATATATATATATATATATATATATTTGTACAGACGGGGGTCTCACTGTGTTTCCCAGGTTGTTCTCCAACTCCTAAGCTCAAGCAGTCCTCCGGCCTTGGCCTCCCAAAGTGTTGGGATTACAAGTGTGGCGACCTTGTTTATTGTCTTAATAGTAGGATGCTCATATCCATGACAGCAGAGGTTTCTGTCTGTTCTGTTTGCTGCTGTAACCTCCCACCCCCACAGCCCCCACCCTGTGCCTAACTAAACAACACCTATGCTTTGTTCTGAACCTTTGTGCCCCATCCGCATTCATATGTTGAAATCCTAACCCACAGTGATAGGAGGTGGGGGCCTTTTAAAGGTGATTAGGTCAAGGGTGGAGTCCTCATGAATGGGATTAGTGTTCTTATAGAAGAAGCCCCAGAGAGCTCCTCCACCTTCTGCCATGTGAGACTAGAGTGAGTCTGTGAGAAAGCAGGCCCTCACTGGCCACCGAATCTGCTGGGGGCCTTGATCTTGGACTTCCTAGCTTCCAGAACTGTGAGCAGTAAACTTCTGTTAGGCCAGGCATGGTGGTTCATGCCTGTGTAATCCCAGCATTTTGGGAGGCTGAAGTGGGTGAACTGCTTGAGCCCAGGAGTTTGAGACCAGCCCAGGCAACATGGCAAAACCCCATCTCTATTAAAAAAAAATAAAAATAAATAAGAAATTTCTGTTGTTTCTAAGCCATCCTGTCCATGGCATTTTGTTACAGCAGCTGGAAAAGACTAAGAGCGTCTGGCACACACTGGGGGTTTCTACAGTGTTTGTGGAATGAATGAATGGATTAATTAATGAGAAGGGAAACAGACTCCCCGTTCCTGGGTGACTCTGGGTCCCAAATGCCCTGTCTGAAGCCCCCTCAGAGCCACGATTGTAGGAGGGGTCCTGTGGCTCTCTGACCCTTTGAACATCCCCAGTATCTGCTGACTTCTCAGTGGGGAATGGGTCTTGGTGTAATCTCATACTCAGCACCCCTGCTTTCATTCACGCAGTCAGGTGTTCAGCTTGGAGGTTCTTTTTTATTTTTTATTTTTTATTTATTTATTTATTTTTAATTTTTTTAGAGATAGGGGTTCACCATGTTGGCCAGGATGGTCTTGATCTCTTGACCTCATGATCCGCCCACCTCGGACTCCCAGTATAGTGGCCTGATCTTGGCTCACTGCAATCTCTGTCTCCCGGGTTCAAGCAATTCTCCTGCCTCAGCCTCCTGAGTAGCTAGGATTACAGGCGTGCACCACCACGCCCAGCTAATTTTTACATTCTTAGTAGAAATGGGGTTTCACTACATTGGCCAGGCTGGTCTTAAACTCCTGACCTCGTAATCCGCCCACCTCAGCCTCCCAAAGTGCTGGAATTACAGGGGTGAGCCACCGCACCCGGCCCTTGGCTTGGAGGTTCGTAGTGCCCCTCAGCATCCCCCATCCCTCTCAGGACCCCTAGGTCTCCTCACCCCATTCCCTGTGCCCTCTGTGCCCTGGCCTGAGACAAACAGCTCCTGACGTAGGTTTGTGTGCCTTGGTGGCTTGAGCGACTGTTTGCCTTTGACAGATGAAGCAGCAAGGACACGGAGAGGTGAATGAACTTTCCTGAGGCCACAGAGCCCAGAATGCTGAGCCAGGATTTCAGCCCAAGTTTGGAGCCCCATGAAACCATACTGCCTCTCCACAATCGTCCTTAGATACACTGCAGCAATACACCCACACCCAGCTCCACAGACATCTAGACCCACGACGAAAGTCCTCCGCACCCTCCCCCCACCACCCGGGGGAGGAAGGCAGGTGGCCAAACTTCTGTTACAAACAGGTCTTTATTAAAGAGGAGGAGGGGCAGGAAAGGGGGGCAGTGCCTCCTCTACCCACTGCCTTTGCCTGTCCGGGGTGAGGGAGCCCCTCTGCTCCACCCATGCCCCCCATGATGGCACATCTGTAATGAGGCTGAGGCATGGGGGGCAGTGTAAAGAACAGGGGCAGGTTCCAAAAAAAAAAAAAAAGAAAAAACCCTTCCCACAGTCCTAATAAATAACAGAAGGGTTTGGGATGACATGGGCACGGGCAAGGGGAGACACAGCACCCTGAACCCCAAAACCTCTGAAGTGGGGCAAGCCCTACTTAAGTAGGGGATTAGGAGGGACTGGGTGAGAGGCGGAGAGGCTGCACACAGGGGAGGGGCTAAGAGGAAAAGGGGTACCCCAAGGACCCTGCCATGGGGGAGCCTGCCCCCCATCGTACAGCTGGGCTCGCTGATTCTGAGAGAAGACTCAGTGACAATGACCTCATCTCCCTCCTCTTCTTTGCACATGCTTAGACACGGGCGGTCCCCCATTGACTGGAATCATGCCCACCCACTCTAGAAATTCCAGAAACCAAGGGCTCCTATTGGCTGTTCAAGTTGCTGAACACTGGCTGGAGTTGCCCTCTTGCAGAAGGATTCTAAGAAGTGAGGGGAAGGCTCCCATTGGCTGGAGCCAACTCCTTTTGGTTGAAATTCTGAGTACCAGGGGTTCTCATTAGCCAGGCAATGGCCAATGGGGTCAGGCTTTGGCCCTTAAAAGGGCAATAGTAGGGGCAAGGGCCCACCCTGCATTTCTGCCCCATTGGGATGGGATGTCCCAGAGGGCCAGAGAGGCAGGTGTCTCCCAAATGTCCTTCCAGCCGTCTTCTAATGTCCAAATCTGGCTGGCTTGGGGGGCAGGGGACTTTGGCACTCACGTGGCACACGCACACACACGCGTGGCAGGAAAGAAGTGGGGACTGGGCAGATTCTGGGTAGGTGGTCGGGCCTCACAGCAGGTGGTCACGGCTGGCAAACAGGTAAGGGCTGAAGTTGTCCCGGTGGAATGGGGAGGGATAGAGTCCACTCAGGGTGTACAGGTCCCGCAGCAGGGGTGTGGGCAGCAGCAGCTTCCGGCCACGTCCACCACCCCCGCCTGGCCCCCCAGGTCCAGGGGAGGAAGGCGAGGGGCCCTGGCTGGGGGTGGGCGCTGGCAGGGGTAGGGGCAGGGGCAAGGGCGTCGGCTCAGACCTCAGTCGAGGGCGGGGCACACGGGGCGACGAACACATGGCTGGGGCCCTGGAGGACACACAGCTGGGGATCAGGTGGCCACGGCGGGCGCAGTTCTGCGACTCTAGTGATCAGAAGTCAGAGATTGGGGGATCAGAAAACTTGGAAGGCGGCATAAAATCATAGGTGAGACCTCTGGGGCAGTGGCTGCCCACCTGGAAGTCCTCCTGTTTATCCCCCCACTTCCCCTATACTCACTGGATGGGGTGAGCCGTGCCGGTGTCGAATGCGGCCTGCAGACCTCGGGTTCCTGAGACAAAGAGACAAAGGGAAGGGGCTAGTGGCCCCCTGGGCCCTGCTGGCCACAGTCACAAGGAGCTCATCAGGTGAAGAGCCCCATGGAAAAGACAGCCACAGTTCCCATGATTAACCGTGTCCCCTTGGGAAGAAGACAGGGGTGCACCCTTTCATTCTTTGAGGCAGTTCCCCCAGGACCATGTCCACAGAGATGGGCGATCCCTCTACCTCCTCATGGTTCTGAGACCTCCCACCTCTTGCCTGACTCCCTTCCTGCCTCCTTGGGCCTCCTCCGCCCACCACCCTCTCCAGCCGGGAGCAGTCCCCGGCCCCCCTTACCTGGGCCACACTTAACTTTTCGAGGGGGCTGTCCATGGTGGGGGCTTGGCCCAGGTCCTCCCAGGGAGAGAGCCTTCTGCCAGAGGCTGGCCGGCTCTGAAAGTTGTGCACAACACAGGTGACCTGGAACAGAGGGAGAGGAGCGTGTTGAGGCCTGGGGCCAGTCACATAGGAGCTATGTAAATACCATCCCCACTTTTCAGATAAGGAAACTGAGGCTCAGGTTTTCAAAAACAGCTAATGCATAGTATATGTCAGGCATTGCTCATTCCATTTTACTATGGGGTTGGTGCAATTATTATTTATCCCACAAAGCCCGGACTAGAGTAAAGCAAGTAAGACCAAGTTGTGCAGAGGCAGGATTTCATTTCTTTCTTTCTTTTCTTTTTGGAGACAGTCTCACTTTGTCACCAAGGCTAAGAGTACAATGGCATGATTTCAGCTCACTGCAACCTCCACCTCCTGTGTTCAAGTGATTCTTCTGCCTCTGCCTCCCAAGTAGCTGGGGACTAGAGGTGTGCCCCACGATGCCCGGCTAATTTTTTTTTTTTTTTTTAGACAGAGTCTCACTTTCACCCAGGCTGGAGTGAAGTGGCACGATCTTGGCTCACTGCAACCTCCCCCCGACAGGTTCAAGCAATTCTTCTGCCTCAGCCTTTCGAGCAGCTGGGACTACAGGTGTGCACCACCATGCCCACCTAATTTTTGTATTTTTAGTAGAGATAGGGTTTTGCCAGGTTGACCAGGCTGGTCTCGAACTCCTGGCCTCAAGGGATCCACCCACCTTGGCCTCCCAGAGTGCTGGGATTACCGGCATGAGCCACCACACCCAGCTTTGATTCGTCTTTATTTAGAATTTTTGTATTCTGTATATTGTGATAGTTTTCTATTAACTGATTTTTAAAAATGTTTTGTTAAAATATTATTAATCTCGATTTCTACGTGTTTGGGCACCCTCTTAAAATTTGCATTCAAGGCCTTGATCTTGGTATCTCAGTTCACAGATGAGAATATCCAGGAAGGGTCAGGCTAAGGGACTGGCCCAAGGTCACATAGAATCCACACCCTTCTCCATCATGTGGTCCTGACTCTTGGCTTAGAGAACTGATGAAGGTCTTTTTTTTTTTTTGAGACAGAGTCTCACTCTGTTGCCCAGGCTGGAGTGCAGTGGTGCAATCTCAGCTCACTGCAACCTCTGCCTCCAGGGTTCAAGCGATTCTCCTGCCTCAGCCTCCCAAGTAGCTGGGATTACAGGCGCGAGCCACCACACCTGGCTAATTTTTGTATTTTTAGTACAGCCAGGGTTTCACCATCTTGGCCAGGCTGGTCTCAAACTCCTGACCTCGTGATCTACCTGCCTCAGCCTCCCAAAGTGTTGGGATGAGCCATCGCGCCCGGCTGATGAGGGTCTTTTATGCGGGGAAGGTTGGGGAGGGGACTCACCAAAAAGGTGGCAATGGCCACCCCTGTCAGGAAGCCAGCCAGCACGTCGGACCAGTGGTTTCGGTACTCGGCCACACGGACCACGCCCACCAGGAAGGCCGGGCACAGCAGGGCCAGGCAGAGCGAGGGTTTGACCAGGCGGGAGCCCTTCACGCGGAACACGAGAGTCACGTACATCTGTGGGGAGCCGGACTGGTCAGGGGACAAGCGGAGGCAAGTCGCCCAACCCAAGAGGAGGCTCCTTTCTGAGCTAGGGTGCATGGTCAGAGCGTTGTGGGGCTGGAGAATGTGGCCAGGGGCTTCAGGGATGGAGTCATGGACCCTCAGTGGGCTTTTCCAGAAGCGTGACCAAAACGTTAAAGACGGGGTCAGGGATTGAGGATGTAGCCTGCAGGGCTAGAAGGTGTGGCCAGAGCTCCCAAGGGCAGAGGACAAGGTCTGGGGCCTAGGTGACCCTGGTCTGGAGTCACAGATGGAAACAGACCCTTGCTAGGTTAGAGCGTGGCCACAGAACCAGAGGGTGGAGTCAGGGCTAAGGGGGCAGGTACAGGAGCTCTAGGAGGTAGAACCCCTGATCCCTAGGGGACCACTAACAGGGTGGGAGCATAAACCCGGATGCCAGAAAACAGTTGAAGCAACAGGGAATGTGACCAGGAAAAAGCAGGGGACAGAGTTAGAAATCCCACAGCAGTCTAGAGCAAGGAGCGTGGCCAGAGCTACAAGGGGCGGGAACAAGGCCCCCAGGAGAGGGACAAGGACTCCAGGGGGCCGTCCCATCCACCTAGTCTCCCAGCTAATATCTAGCGCCTGTAGCATCCTGGGGGCCTGGCTAGGCTCTAGGGGTTCCGAGTCTTGCACATCAGGGACAGTGTCTCGATCCTATAGGGTGGAGCCAACAGCCTCCCTTACGAGCGTATTATTGGCTCAGGAGGCGGGACCAGAGGGCAAGGGGCGGAGTCAATAGACTGGCTGGGGGCGTGGCTAGGATCTGGTGGGAGGAGGAGCGAGAGCTTCCAACAGTTCGGCTCCGGCCTTAGGGGCGGGGTCACAGCACCCAGGGGGCGTGGAGGAACACAGGCTCCAGCCCTGGGGGCTACCTGGCCGCCCGTCGCCATCCAGCCCGCATCCCCATTTCCGACCCCCGAAGCTCACCGCCGTGTAGGTGACCGCGTAGGCGCAGAGGGCCGCATCCTTGCAGGGGAAGGCGCGGCGAGCAGCGGCCACGAGGCTGGGGCTGCCAGCGCAGGCACCCTGGTCAGTGACAAAGCGGTCGGGACCTGGGCGGTCCGGCGAAGGTGGCAGGCAGCCCAGGGCCGTGTAGTTGGGGCGGCACACGGACAGGAAGTGTGGCGTGGGGTTGCCGGTCACCACCTGCCCAGCGTTGGCGAAGATGGTTGTGGTGAAGAGGCCGAAGGAGTAGACCCCTGGGGGTGGGATAGTGGAAGGGTTTATGCGCCGGGCCCTGATGCCCCCACTGGTTCCATTGGACCTCTTATCTCCCTTTTCCTATAACTGCCATGAAAGCACACTTGGGACCCCGTAGTTGGGCCAGCGTCCCCCTTCCTTTAGGACCACCAGGAAGGCACTCTGAGGCCTCCTTCCCCCAGGTACCCTCATTATCTGGCCCCTGTCTTTCTATGATTACAACTACGTCAGGGGCGGGTCTTCCCTTGAAGCCCCATTATAGCTGGGCTTGGACCTCCCCGCCAACACCATTACATCAGGATCCAGCCCATGCCCGGGACATCCAGGGAAAACCCTAATGGCATATCTGAGCCTCTTCCTGCCTGCCCCTAAACTGGCTACTACTGAGTTCATCACTCTCCTCCTGAGGCCACTAAGAAGTTAGAGCTGGGTCTCCCACCCTCTGCCACTGGGACCACAATTATAGGTAAGCTCTCCCCCTTTCCCACAGCCACCACTTGTGTCTGGGACCCCATTTAAAGCAGTCAGAGTCTTATCTACCTACCCAGGGGCCCCAGGGTGTTTGTCCTGTGCCTGTGTCTCTCTTTTGTGCCTGAGACTCTCCTTGTGGCATTTTGGGACCCTCTTCCTACAGTTGCCATCACCCCACCCATGTCCCTAGAACCTCCATTACATCTGGCCTGAGCCTAAGTCCCTCATGGCTTCCTGACATCTCCATCATGGCAATTCTAGGTCCTCTTCCTTCTCCCCTGGAATTCATTTTTTTTAGAGGTGGGGTCTTGCTCAGTCTCCCAAGTCACTGGGACTCCCAAGCAGCTGAGTCTGCACTTCAGCTCCCCAAGTAGCTGGGACTACAGGCATGTGGCCCCATGCCCAGCTTTTCCCTGGAATTTTTTTTCTTTTTTTCTTTTTTTTTTTTTTTTGAGGTAGAGTTTTGCTCTTGTTGCCCCGATTAAAGTACAATGGTGCGATCTTGGCTCACTGCAACTTCCAACTCCCAGGTTCAAGGATTACAGGCGCCCGCCACCATGTGCAGCTAATTTTTTGCGCTTTTATTAGAGACAGGATTTCACCATGTTGGCCAGGTTGGTCTCAAACTCCTGATCTCAGGTGATCACCTGCTTTGGCCTCCCAAAGTGCTGAGATTACAGGCATGAGCCACTGCACCTGGCCTGGAATTATGACTGTCAGGCCCACAACTCTTTGCTTCTATACCCACCTCCCACCATTACCATGGGGCTGACCCCAGGCTGTGTCTCTCACCCAGGAAGCGGACCAGCCTCCGCAGTGGGGGGCTGAAACGGCAGCAGGCCCCGGACACAATGGTGCTCTCCCCGATGACTGGGACCGCTGAAGGTGGTGTGGGGAAATAAGCACGTGCCAGCTCTCCCAGCAGGATCTGTGGGCAAGATCAAAGTGGAGTCTTCCTGGCCTTCCAGCCCATCCACTCACCCACCCTCACCTGGTCCACCTGCCTCCTAGGAGGTCTTCATTGTCTCACCGTGAGGGTGGGCCCGGCAGTGACAAGTGCGTAGATGAGAGCAGGAGGCACTCGGCTGGCAGCCTCAGGCCCTGGGTAGGGCTTGGCATAGGTACTGTCATAGCAGAAGAATCCCTGGGTGTGCACGGGGAAGGTGTCCGTGAACTCCAGGCGGTAAGCAAGCAGGATCACAATGCCCAGCAGCACCGACTGCCACCGAGCCAGGGCGGGGAGAGGCGGCGGAGAGAGAAGAGAGAGGGTCAGGGCCCCAGCTGAGGCCACAGAGGCAGAGATATGAAGACGGAGAGACATGGGTTAGAAACAGAAAGTGGAAGATGGAGAGAGATGGAGACAAGGGGGAGAGAGACTGAAAGAGTTGGGGAAAGGAGGTGAGAGAAGGGTCAGGGCTTAGGAGAAACAGAAAGAGGAGAAGGCAGAAACAGAAACAGAGAGGGGCCATGTGCAGCGGCTCGTGCATGTAATCCCAGCACTTTGGGAGGCTGAGGCAGGAGGATCACTTGAGCTCAGGAGTTTGAGATCAGCCTGGGCAACAGTGTGACCTCATCTCTGCACATCTGTAGTCCCAGCTACTGGAGAGGCTGAGGAAGGAAGACTGCTTCAGCCCAGAAGGTTAAGGCTGCAGTGAGCCATGATGGCACCACTGCACTCCAGCCTGGGTGACAGAGGGGGACCCTGTCTCAGAAAAAAGAAAGAAAAAGGAATGGTTGAAGAAAGACAGAAAGAAAGAAAAGAAAAGAAAAGAAATAGTTGGCTCACGCCTATAATCCCAGGACTTTGGGAGGTTGAGGCAGGTGGATCACCTGAGGTCAGGAGTTTGAGACCAGCCTGGCCAATATGGCAAAACCCTGTCTCTACTAAAGATACAACAATTAGCCAGGCATGGTGGTGGATGCCTGTAATCCCAGCTACTCGGGAGGCTGAGGCAGAAGAATCACTTGAACCCAGGAGGCAGAGGTTGCAGTGAGCTGAGATCGTGCCACTGCACTCCAGCCTGGACGAAAGAGTGAGACTCTGTCTCAAAAGAAAGGAAGAAACAGAGAGAGAGAAAGGGAAGTGAGGGAAGGAGGGGAGAAAAGGAGAAAAAAAGCAAGAGAAGAGAGAAGGGAGAGGAGAAGGGAAGGGAGTTGTAGAGAGAGGGAGAGAAGAGACGGGCATGAGGAGAGAGAATAGTGCCAAGGCTCAGATGAGAGATAGACAGACAGCAAGTGGTGGAGAGACTCTCCCACAAGGAAAGAAATCAGAGGTTAGCAGGAGTACTAGCAGCTACATAGGTCTAACCCTCACTGTGGGCAGGTGGGTCATACCAAGCCTTGTCCATGAATTAATACATTTTACCTTTACAACAGCCCTAGGAAGCTGGGCGCGGTGGCTCACACCTGTAATCCCAGCACTTTGGGAGGCTGCAGCGGGAGGAGCACTTGAGGCCAGGAGTTCTAGACCATCCTGGCCAACATGTTGAAATCCCATCTCTACCAAAAAATACAAAATTAGCCGGGTGTGGTGGTGCATGCCTATAGTCTCAGCTACTCAGGAGGCTAAGGTGGGAGAATTGCTTGAACTTGGGAGGCAGAGGTTGCAGTAAGCTGAGATTATGCCACTGCACTCCAGCCTGGGTGACAGAGTGAGAGCTTATCTCAAACAAACAAACAAACAAACAAACAAAAACAGCCCTAGGAGATGGGACACTGGTGATGCCCATTTTATGAATGAGGAAACTGAGGCTCAGGAGGGTACCTGCGGTGTCCAGCACCCTGCAGTGTCGACAGGGCAGAGGGGGATTGGACCCTGGGGAGTGGCACTTCTGAATCCAAGCTCACTTCTCAAGAGAAAGGGGACAGCAAGGGAGATCCCAGAGATGGAAAGTGGGTCCAGATAGGAAGACAGAGGTTAGACAGAGGCAGAGATAGGCACGCCCTCTCTGGGAGAGGAATGGAGGTCCTCACCTCCACGAAGACAAAGCAGGGGATGATGGAGAAACTCCTCTTCAGGTGCGGTCTCCCTCCCGCCATGGTGAAGGCCAGGCCTGCAGAGTGAGGAGGGGGTGGGAGTCCCAGGGGTGTGCCAAGGGAAGGCTCAGGTCACTGGGACTCTGGCCCCATCTCTGAGTCCTTTGGCCACACCCCTAGCCCTGAAGATGGGTCCGGGGGAAGCCCTGACTCCACCTCTTGAGCCTTCTGGCCACGCCTCTGCAATCCACATCCCGCTCTGTTGGCCCCAACCCTACTGGGGACACCCACCTCCCCTGATACCACTCCCTGAGATTCTGAAGATTCTATAAGGGTCCCCTTCCTCTACAGCTGACATGGGAGACTCTGACCCAATGCCTTTTAGGAGATGGTCCTTGAGAAGAGACTCTCCAGCCTCATGGGAACCCCTCCCACATAACATTTAGAAGGGCCCCCAAGGCCAGGTACAATGGCTCACGCCTGTAATCCCAGCACTTTGGGAGGCCAAGGCAGGTGGATTACCTGAGGTCAGGAGTTTAAGACCAGCCTGGCCAACATGGTGAAACCCGTCTCTACTAAAAATACAAAATTAGCTGGGCTTGGTGGCAGACAGCTGTAATCGCAGCTCCTTGGGAGGCTGAGGCAGGAGAATCACCTGAGCCCAGGAGGCGGAGGTTGCAGTGAGCCAAGATTGTGCCACTGCACTCCAACCTGGGCAACAGAGCGAGACTCTGTCTCTTAAAAAAAAAAAAAAGAGTCCCCACTAGTTTTTAGGGAACCTCATTCTCTTTCCCAAGGGGCCCCCATCCCTGCCAGGCCCTTCCTCTGAGTCCTTTCCTCCATGGCTCCACAGGGGCTCCTCTCTCTGTCCCCATGGGCTGTGGTGTTGGTGTCTGATTGGGCTGATAGCCAAGCCCTCCTTCTCTGCCAACTGCTTCTCCCTCCTTCCCCCTCTTCCCAGCCGGTCTGCCTCCCAGTTCTCCTCCTCCCTCCCGCAAGGCTACCCCCAGTCCCCAGCACTTCAGGGCTCAACACAGTCGCACCTGCTTACACCCATTCTTCCAGCCCCATCTCACCTGTGAAAGCGCCCTATGGCTTCCCCCAGGCTGCATCCACACCCGCAGACTCACAGCTGCTCCTGGCGGCCAGCAGGGCAGGGATGGTCACCCCCATTGTGCAGATGTGGAAACTGAGGCCCAGGCAGGTGAGGGTAGGCACTCTGAGTCCAGCGCCCCAACCACGACGCTCATTCTGTAGTGTGATATGGGGTGATGGTCGCCAGAAGTCCTAGAAGCCCAGAGTCACCCATGCTGGCACCCCTAGGAAGCACAACCCAGCCACAGCCTCCATCCTACCACACACACACACTCACACACACACACACACACACACACACGGCACAGCGTTCATCCATCCCACAGTAAAGACCGGGCACTAGCCGACTTCCAGGCACTGTGCTGGATGCCACTTTGCAGTGAACAAGACGGGGCCGCTCGTTCAGACAGGTGTCCAACACACACAACAAACGTCACTGCATACTCACACACAGTGGGCACACAGCCTGTCAGAGACACCCAAACAGATCAAACAAGTCCCCACCCCCTACCCTGGGCCAAACAGAGAGAAACACATCAGGAGACCCTACACACATCACAGTCCCACATAAGCCCTCACCCCGCCACAGTCAGGGACACACAGGCCTGCAACACACTTAAGAGTCACAGCAAAGAAAGAGTCACCGCACACAATGGGGGTCACAGAACCTATCACAGTGTCACACCCCCAATTACAAGGCACTCAGTGACAGCCACCCACACACTAACAGTCTCTTATTCACACCGACAGTCATAGGGGAGAGACACGGTGCCATCCACAACCACAGCCACATGGCCACATCCACAGACCATGACACAGACTCACAACGCCACACAAGAAAGGCGCACGGCGCACAACCACAGCCACACACACACACACAGACACACACACCATCAGAATAAGCACACAGCAGTAGCCACACAATGATAGTCTTACTGTCATTGCACACAACCACACAGACGCCAAGACAGTCACACACAGAGACAGCAGCCACACGGGGGGCCAATGGCAGCCACAGCACAGCCACACACACACCATCCGAGTGACACCCACAACGACAGCACCACAATGACAATGACACACACCCGCGGACCTCCTGAAGCCACACAATCCCAGCCACACGATGTCAGTTACACAACCACACACAGACACACAATGACAACCACACAATCACAGTTACCCACGGCCACCCTCACCACGGGCGCTGGGCTCCTCCGCCCGGGGTCTCCTCCCCCCCCTCCGTCCCCTCCCCCACCACAGCTCGCTGCCTCCCCTCCCCCGCCCCTCCCCGCGCTGGACCCGGAGGCACCCGACCCTCAGGAACCGGGGAACGACGCCGAGGGTGGGAAGCCCACCGGAGGGGATGAGGGGCGCCCCCAGCCCCTCCCCTCACCGCGTCGAGGCTGCAGTCGCCGGAGACCCCGCTCCGCCTAGATGGCCCCGGCGCGGCGAGATGGACAGACGGCCGCCGGCCCGGCTGACAGGCGCGGAGACCGAGATGCGGTCGGCCGGGCCGGGCAGCGCCGCGCAGACTCCGAGGCGGAGGGAGGGGCGGGGCCTCCGAGCGCCTCCTTTGCATAGCCCCCCCATAGGGCGGGGCCTCATTGGCGGGGCGGGGCGGGGCCTCCGTGCTCTTGGGGGCGGGGCGTGTTAGTATCAATTGCGGGAAGGAACCAAAAATGGATGTAAAGAGAGAAGACCCTGGGGTTAGCGGGGGCTCCAAGGATAATAGGAGGGAGGGGCTTCAGAGCATGTCCATGCTCCTTGCTCTCTGGGCCTCAATTTCCCCATTCACCAGGGCCCCCTAGAAAGGAAGGCTCTATGGCCAGTTTGGAAGTCTGTCTGTCCGCTCGTATCTGGACAGAATGACTCCTTGCCTTGTCATATATTAAATCTGGCTTTACCATGTCCCCTGATTCCAAGCCCACACATCCCAAAAGACCTCTGGGGTCTCCACACGCCTCCGCCGCAACACTGAAGAGTAAACTGGGAGGGCAGGGGGATTCCTAGCACAGGAAGTAGTAGGACTAACAGTCCAGGGCAAGAAGAGGGTCTCGGCTAATTTATTTTCTCTCTGGAGGGGTCTTCAGGCAGAGCAGTCCCGGCTGCTCAAGCTGTGGAGAGAGAGGGTGGGTCAGGGCCTGACCGGGTCCCGGGGACTCCGGGGCTGCAGGGCAGAGACCAAATGTCCAGATCGGGATCTGGGCCTGTCCCGAGGGTCTATACTGGGAGTCCAGGGCCGGTCAGGAGAGGAATGGGTGGGTGGGGTGGGGCGGGAAGAATCTGCACCGTGTGGGAAGGAACGACGGCTTTTGCTGAAAGGTGGCTGAGAGAGGTCCTGGTCAGAGTCGGAGTCAGAGTCCCAGGAGGGGAGTGGACGGCTCAGGTACCGGTGCCCCTTGTGGCCTGCAGGAGAGACAGGTACCCTGAATGGGACCCTCAAGTAACCTCCAAATATATGCCCTGTGTCCCTTCATAGTATACCTCACTGATACTTAAACCACGACCCCCAAGTCCCTTGAATGTGATTCAATGTGACACCAAATTGTGATTTCAATGACCCTTGAATTTTACCCAACTGACACCTTTTTTTGTAAGATGAGGTCTCTCTCTGTTGCCCAGGCTGGAGTGCAGTGGAACAATCATGGCTCACTGCAGCCTCAACCTCCCAGGCTCAAGAGATCCTCCTGCCTCAGCCTCCTGAGTAGCTAAGACTGCAGGCGTGCACCATCACTCAGTTAATTTTTAAATTTTTTGTAGAGATGGGGTCTCACTGTGTTTCTCAGGCTGGTCTCAAACTCCCGCACTCAAGCAATCCTCCCACCTCGGCCTCCCAAAATATTAGGATTACAGGCACGAGCCACTGCATGGGGTCCCCATGGACTCATATAAGATCCAAGTGACAGGGCCAGGCACAGTGGCTCACACCTGTAATCCCAGCACTTTGGGAGGCCGAGGCGGGCAGATCACGAGGTCAGGAGATCGACACTATCCTGGCTAACACGGTGAAACCCCGTCTCTACTAAAAATACAAAAAAATTAGCTGGGTGTGCTGGTACGCGCCTGTAGTCCCAGCTACTCAGGAGGCTGAAGCAGGAGAATCATTTGAACCTGGGAGGCAGAGGTTGCAGTGAGCCGAGATCGTGCCACTGCACTCCAGCCTGGGTGACGGAGGGAGACTCTGTCTCAAAAAAAAAAAAAAAAAAAAAAAAGGATCCAAGTGACACTGAACATGACCATGAATGACTCCTGGATGAAAACCCCAGTGACTCCTTAATGTGACCCCAGAATATTACTTAACGTGACTACAGAATAACACCCAACAAATGGATATCACTCCCAAATAGGCTCTCTGAACATAGCCCCCTCAATGAAGCTAGACAATGACCTCCCACCCCTGGACAATTCTCAGCCTCCCTCACCCCTGAGGCTTGAGGCCTTGGGACGAGTCCCCAAAGACATGGTGAGGCCATCGATGGAGTTCTGCAGTACGTGCACAGCAGACCTGCAGGAAGATGAGGAGCTGGGGGTCCTGGGAGGCTCCAGACTGCTCAGGGAGTGGACAGCAGTAGGACTAAGGTTGGGGGCCATGGTGGGGGTGAGTCCTAGGGGGTGAGGGAGCTCTGGACTCAAGTGGGCTCCAGGTTCTGGAAGTCACTGTCAGATCCCGTTTGGGAAAGGGGTTCACATGAGGGTCAGGGGTCAGACTGAAGGCTGGGCATCACCATATGTCACTCAGTTCCTTCTGGAGGTCATCCTTCCAGCAGCCATCGGCTCCCTGCAGTATCTCCTCAGTCTCGGGCCAGGCAGATGTCTCATAACCCTGCTGCTTCATCTTGGTCAGGATCTGAGGTGGGGAGGGATGAGAGAATAGCAATCATAATAATAGTGACAATAGTAAAAGGTGACTGTTACACAGCACTTATTATATGCCAGGCTGCATTCAAGTGCTTAATACTCAGCTAACACAGACACCTGATCAGGTAGGGATGAGTGTTTGTTGTTGCTATTGTTTGTTTTTTGAGACAGGGTCTCACTCTGTCACCCAGGCTGGAGTGCAGTGGTGCTGTCAGGGCTCACTGCAGCCTCAACCTCCCAGGCTCAGGTGATCCCCCCATCTCAGCCTTCTGAGTAGCTGGATCTACAGGCACATGCCAACACACCCGGCTAGTTTTGTTGTTGTTGTTATTGTTTTGTAGAGACAGGATTTCACCATGTTGCCCAGGCTGGTCTTGAACCCCTGGGCTCAAGCCATCCACCCACCTCAGCCTCCCAAAGTGCTGAGATAACAGGCATGAGCCACCGTGCTCAAGAGGATGAGGTTTTTTTTTTGAGACTGAGTTTCGCTCTTGTCACCCAGGCTGGAGTGCAATGGGGCAATCTCGGCTCACCGCAACCTCCGCCTCCCGGGTTCAAGCAATTCTCCAGCCTCAGGTTCCTGAGTAGCTGGGATTACATGTGCCTGCCACCACACCCGGCTAATTTTTGTATTTTTAGTAGAGATGGGGTTTCACAATGTAGGCCAGGCTGGTCTGGAACTCCTGACCTCAGGTGATCCGCCCACCTTGGCCTCACAAAGTCCTGGGATTACAGGCGTCGGCCAGGATAAGTTATTATTACACCTATTATACAGATGAGGAAAATGAGGCTCAGAGAGGTTGAGTGACTTGCCCACAGTAACACAGCAGTGAGGGGCAGAGCTCAGATTTGAACCCAGTCTTCAATCTGATGGCGGAGGCTGACCAAAATCCCCATCCCTCCCCTCCCATTCCTCCCCAGGGTCCCCATCTCCTCCACTCACTTTGCGGCATTTCACCTGCGTTTTCTGCATTTTCTGAATGTTCACCAGGTTCTCTGAGATCTCATCCTCCTGGGCCTCTGTGGAGGGAGGGGGCTCAAGGGGACGGGGCTGAAAGAAGGACCCCCTTCCCCCGCTCCTGGCTGTGGCTCCAGGCACTCACGGAGCTTCTGATAGATGCAGGTCACCTCTTCCCGAACCAGTTCCAGCTCCTCCCACAGGAACTTCTTGCTGAGGGGACAGCGCAGGCTAGACCGGTACTCGCTGCCTGGCCCTTGACCACCCATCCCCCCAAGTCTGTCCCCTCCCCACACCTCCCTGCCCATTTCCCCTCCTTTCTACAACCCCCCTACCCTCATCCCCATCCTTTCCTTCTGATCCCCAGCCTCCCATTCTTTCAGCTTCTCCCAACCCACTCAGCCTTCTATCACCTGGCCTCCACCTCCCCCCCTCCTGTCCGCCAACTTTCTACACCCCCAGCCTCCTGTCCTGTCAGCCTTCCCTGCCACCCCTCTTTCTGATCTCCTGGCCTCCTTTTCCATCCCACCTCCAGCTTTCTGTCTTCCCTGCCTTCTGGCCTCTCAGTCTCCCATTCCCCAACCCCCACCAGCCACCTGTCTCTCCTGAGCCTCTCATCCTCTCCCCTTTTATTTATTTATTTACTTATTTATTTATTTTTTGAGGCATAGTCTCACTCTGCCACCCAGGATGGAGCGCAGTGGTGCGATTTCGGCTCACTGCAACCTCTGCCTCTCGGGTTCCAGTGGTTCTCCTGCCTCAGCTTCCCCAGTAGCTGGCATTACAGGCACCAGCCACCATACCCGACTAATTTTTGTATTTTTAGTAGAGACAGGGTTTCATCATGTTGGCCAGACTAGTCTCAGGTGATCCACCCATCTTGGCCTTCCAAAGTGCTGGGATTACAGCCATGAGTCACCGCACCCGGCCTCATTCCCTCTTGTCCCTCAGGCTTTCCATCATCCCGCAGTCTTCCTCACCCAGGCCTCTGCCGTTTCCCTGATCCTGCCATGGTTCCCCAGTTCCTAGTCTCCCTTCCCTCCCGTGGACTCCCACCTGCCCTCCCACCATCACCCACCTGTCATGGATCTCCTGGGCCAGCAGCTGCAGGCAGCGAGTGGTGCGGGCGCGCTGCACCTCCTCACTGTCACGCAGGGTCTTCTCCAGCCCCTGCAGGCCTTGGGCCAGGGCCCCATACAGCTCCTGCTGGCCCTGCTCCAAAGAGGGGCCCGACTTGTGCCCCTCCTTCTCTCCCTGGCGGCCTGTGGGGCTCAGCACCTCTGCAGAGAGTGTGGGACCTTGACTGAGCCCTGATCCCACCCTGAACCCAGCTTGTCCTAATCTTGACCCAGAACCCAGACTCTCCCAATTTCTCTCACCCTGGCCTGGCCCAGCTGATCCCAATAGAACCAGCTTCCAGCCTGATTTTTTTTTTTTTTTGGAGACAGAGTCTCACTTTATTGTCCAGGCTGGAGTACAGTAGTGTGATCTCAGCTCATTGCAACTTCTGCCTCCTGGGTTCAAGCAATTCTCCTTTCTCAGCCTCCTGAGTAGCTGGGACTACAGGTTCACACCACCATGCCCCAGCTAATATTTCTATTTTTAGTAGAGATGGGGTTTCATCATATTGGTCAGGCTGGTCTTGATCTCCTGATCTCAGGTGATCCACCTGCCTTGGCCTCCCACTATGCTGAGATTACAGGCATGAACCTCTGAGCCCAGATTTTTTTTTTTTTTAGTAGAGATGGGGTTTCACCATGTTGTGCCCAGGCTGGTCTCGAACTCCTGACCTCAAGTGATCCACCCTCTTCAGCCTCCCAAAATGCTGGGTTTTTTTTTTCTTTTGAGACGGAGTCTGGTAACCCCGGCTGGACTACAGTGGCACAATCTCAGTTCACTGCAACCTCCACCTCCCAGGTCCTGATTCAAGCAATTCTCCTGCCTCAGCCTCCTGAGTAGATGAGTTTACAGGAGCTCACCACCATGCCCAGCTAATTTTGGTATTTTTAGTAGAGATGGGGTTTCACCATATTGGCCAGGCTGGTCTCGAACTCCTGACCTTGTGATCCATCCGCCTCAGCCTCCCAAAGTGCTGGGATTACAGGTGTGAGCCAGCACGCCCGGCCAAATGCTGGGATTACAAGTGTGAGCCACCATGCCTGGCCTTGCCTGGCCTTGATCTCTGGCCAGTCCTAACCTTCAAGCTGCTGAATCTTGATTTGCTGCAAGCAGCTCTCCTTCTCTAACATGGTCACTGAGTGGTTCAGGAACTCGAAAGCCTGGGGGAAAGAGGTCAACCTTGGGGTGAGAGGAAGGAGGGGAGGGCAAGGAGAAACAGAGGTTGCTGGCAACAGGGCCAAGGTGGTTCACCTTGGTCTGGGCCTGTAGCTGACTCTTGAGTGACTCAAGTTCACATCGCAGGAGCTTCTGGGAGTCAGGAATCATCACAATGGTTTTGGCTGTGGGCAGAGGAGAGGGTGGTGAGCCAGCACTGGGAGGGGTGGGGTCTGGGGCAAGGGCAGGGCAGAGGTCAGCAGAGGCTCAGAGTAGCAATAGGGACAGGGGGTAAGATTTAGAACAGGGGCCCAGTGAGCCTTGGGTGGGAGTGAATGGGTGACCTTGGCAGGGGGTCCGCTGTTGCTGGGGCAGAGGGTAGACGTAAGAACCAGCAGGTCTTCCCCACACAGTCTCATTGGGAAGGAGCTTTCTCACCTTTGACTTTGGAAGAGCTGGTCTCCAAGGGCTTCTAGGGAAGAGAAACAAGAGGGGAATAGAAATTTGTCCCTGAGCTGCCTCCCTGTTCACCCCAACCCAGTTTGGAGGGCTGGACGAGAGTTAGATCTCCTCAGTTCTGGGTGTCCCAAACCACAAGTGCAGGCAAAGCAGCACTCCAGGCATATTCATGCACCTCCCCCTTGGGCTACACATGTTCAGAAATGCACTTGTGTGGCTGAGAGACGCTCACAGCCAAATCCCCATGGAGGACACACAACCACACTCTTTGCCTCCATTCATTCCATCATCCCTTCATTTAACACTTGCTTAGTGAGGGTCTGCTAAGTGCTAGGCGCTGTTCTAGGTGCTGAAGACACACACAGTGGGCGTGTTCATGGGAGTCCCTCTGCCTTGCAGCCCCTTCCCTAAGCCCCACAGCGGTAGATTGCAGTGGTTTTCTGCATTGAAAGGGTTTCTTGGGTGGGGGTGACCTTAGCTACATTGTGATGCCTCTTCAAAACGTCCTGGTCATTACGGCACTCCTTCTTCAGGTCTGGGTTGGGGTAGGGGGGAGCCCCATGTGGTGGAGGCCCTGAGCCCACCACTGGCATCCAGTCTACACTCCTCACTATGTCCCCAGAAGCAGGGCGTCCCAAGGTCTCCCGCTCTGGGGTCCTGGACCAGTGAGCTGTATACTCCAGAGCCTTGTCCAAGGAAGAGCCTAGGAGTGAGGGCTTCCTTGAGGGACAGTGCAGAGCACTCCTTGCATTCCCAGCCCCTCCCAGCATCCCCAGCCCTACAGCAGCCCACCCCGCTCATGAACCCCAGTACTTCTCACACTTCGTGTTAGCAGGCAAACACACGCTGGAGGGTGAGGGAGGTGAGTAGAGGCAGGACACAGAGTAGTCAGGGTCCCGGGGTAGGCCGGCCAAAAGAGGGTCACTGTGAGTAGGGAAGCAGGGGCTGCTTTGAGATAAGTCCCCATGTCCCCACTGCCCCCAGACCCTCCCTGACATGCCAGAGATGTCTCAGCCCTAAACTCAAGGCTTCTCTGTTATGGTAGAAGCCAAAGCTGCATGAAACATGGTCCCAAAGTCAGGTATGGCCAGGCATGATGACTCACACCTGTAATCCCAGCACTTTATGAGGCTAAGGCGGGAGGATCATTTGAGGTCAGGAGTTTGAGGCCAGCCTGGCCAACATGATGAAACCCTGCTTCTACTAAAAATACAAAAATTAGCCAGGCTTGCTGGTAGGTCTCTGTAATCCCAGCTACTTGGGCGGCTGAGGCAGGAAAATTGCTTGAACCTAGGAGGCAGAGGTTGCAGTGAGCCAAGATTACACCTCTGTACTTCAGCCTGGGCAACAGAGCACAAGACTTGGTCTCCAAAAAAAAAAAAAAAAAAGATGATCCCAGCCCCAAGGTTTGGGCAGGGCAGTGAGAAGGACCCAGAAGACCCCAAAGTAAAATATCAGGCCTCAGAAGAGCCCAAAGAAAACAGGGACATTGACACTGGCTTAAAGGAAGGGCTTTCCTGGCAGGAACAGCATGTGCAAAAGCTTGGAGATGTGGAATCACATGCTCTATGCTGATACATTCGTAATGGCTGAAACAAGGTCCAAGAGGAAGCAGCAGGAGGTTAGCAGAGCAGCTCGAGGAAGGCATTGACGGCCAAGCCAGGAACTTGGACCTGGCCCCACAGGTAAATGCCAGCCATAGGGTGTGAGCAGGAGAGGCAGGGCATATCTATTCAATAAATGTTAGCTGAATTGGGGCGCAGGCCTGTGTTAGAGGAGGCTGGGAACAGGAAAGACCAAGCTCTGGGTCTCATATCCAGCTCCCCTCCCCCTCCAGCATAGTCAGGGATGGCACAGATGGAGATAACTGGGGCAGGTCTGCCTGGAGGAACTTCTAGGTGAAAGGCACCTTGCCCTGAGTCACACTCAGCCTGTTCCCCCAAATCCTCAAGAACTTTCTCTTTTGTCTCCCATGCCAGGCCTTGTGCCTGGTGTCCTTTCCCTGATTCAGTCTGCCTGGAAGACTCCTACA
Organism: Cacajao melanocephalus; assembly: GCA_963573385.1. Lineage (NCBI taxonomy): Eukaryota > Metazoa > Chordata > Mammalia > Primates > Pitheciidae > Cacajao > Cacajao melanocephalus. The sequence goes on from CAUYLG010022074.1 coordinate 88,382, forward strand.
CGTCCTTCAAAACCCTGCTCAGGCTGGGTGCGGTGGCTCACGCCTGTAATCTCAGCACTTTGGGAGGTCGGGGTGGGCGGAACAACGGAGGTCAGGCGTTTGAGATCAGCCTGACCAACATGGTGAAACCCCATCTCTACTAAAAATACAAAATCAGCCAGGCATGATGGCACACGCCTGTAATCCCAGCTACTTGGGAGGCTGAGGCAGGAGAATTGCTTGAACCCGGGAGGCAGAGGTTGCAGTGAACCGAGATCATGCCATTGCCTCCAGCCTGGGCAACAAGAGCAAAACCCTGCCTCAAACAAACAAACAAAAACTACTCAGCATGTCTTCGGTAAAATCTTCCTTAATCCTTTTTTAGGCTTCTATTTTCTGAGCACCTAATTGAGTGCTGGTCATCCCTAAGCATTCACTGGATCTTCACACCCACCCTGTGATGTACACATTTTTCTTCTGCCTGAAATGTCCTAAGCTGCCCCTCCAAGAGTCACTGCCTCAGGGAGGTCCTCACTTACAGGGGCAGCAGAACATAATGGTTAAGCAGGGCAACTCTCCAGCTGGATGGCCTGGGTTCAGATCCTAGCTCTGTCCCTTCCAGCTGTGTAATGCTGGTGGCGTTCCTGAACCTCTCCATGCCTCAGTGTCCCCAACTATAAAAACGGGATGTTGGGGTCCGGCGCGGTGGCTCACGCCTGTAATCCCAGCACTTTGGGAGGCTGAGGCGGGCGGATCACGAGGTCAAGAGATGGAGACCATCTTGGCCAACATGGTGAAACCGTCTGTACTAAAAATACAAAAATTATCTGGGCGTGTTGGCGGACGCCTGTAGTCCCAGCTACTCGCAGGCTGAGGCAGGAGAATCGCTTGAACCCGGGAGGTGGAGGTTGCAGTGAGCCGAGATCGTGCCACTGCACTCCAGCCTGGCGACAGAGCGAGACTCCGTCTCAAAAAAAAAAAAGGGGGGGGGAATGTCATAATATCCACCTTACTGGGCTGTTGTGATTAAATGAATTAATCCATGGCAGTGCCTGTATACAGTAATGGGAATCTGTATTTGCTCCGGAATGTCACGCTGAGAACCTGGGACTTAGGGACTTTAGGAAGCCTGGGAGGCTTGGAGGCGAAAAGGAGAGGCATTTGAGAACCAGCTCAGGTCCCCAGTCGTGTCTCCTCTCTCCCCGCCCACTCCGGTTTTGCTTCCGCGTCCCTCTAGGGAAAATTATTTCGGGAAAGGGGCGGGGTCATCAACCTGGCCCCGCCCCCTGGGTTGTGAATTCTGCACCCCCCTGGCTATAGACGCCCACCTACCACATACCACCTGTTCATGATCTCCCATCAGGGATCGCGAAGCCAGACCTCAGCTGTGACGCTGAAATTTGATCCCGCGGGGACACCATCGCATTAAAAAGCTCAGAGGCTGAAGGAGTCACAGAGAGGGGTGTGGCCGGCATTTTAGTTCCGCCCCTGCCGGAGTAGCCAAAGGCCTCACTGCGCCTTCACGCTTAGTAGCCGCGGTGTAATTGGATAAAAGCCCGTAGAGGGGGCGGGAACCCAGGTGAGTTTCTACCAATCGATTAGTCAGTCCCCAAGAGGGCGGGACAGAAAGCTGCAGATTTACGATCCGATTGGTTTCGGGCTCAGCTGGGAGGCGGGACGAATTTTTGGTTGGGGGAAAGCCACCAGGGGACACGGTGGAGGAGGGGTCGCTGTCCACCCAGGGGCGCTGGAGTGAGGTACCGAATTCAGCCCGTTTGGCCCCGGCGCCTCTGTTCTCGGAATCCGGGGGCTGTGGGTTGACGTCCCGGTTCCTAACGGTGGGATCGGTGTCCTCGGAATGCGATTTGGGGTTTCCTTGGGGGCTTTGGGGATCTTGACCTTACATCCGGGATTCTGTTATGAGAGGGGTGGTCTTGGCTGTCTGACCTGGATCCCTGCGGTGATATTTGGGAGTTAGTGGGGTGGTCTCTGAAAACCTAGGGCTATGAGCTGGAGCTGCTGGGGCTGAAATTTGGGGGCTCTGAAGTGGCATGGAGATTGAGGTCCAGACAGCCTGAGATCTTGAGCGCTGACATTTGGAGACATGGGGTCCAGGGCTGTCTTTGGGCCCTTACTGCTTTGGGCCTTTCTCACTCTCATTCCTGGGCTGCTTTGCCAGAATCTCTGATGGATTGGCCCTTACCCTGTCCCCGAGCGGGCTCACAGGGTCTGAAAGCCACGCACAAGGCAAAGGTAAAGTTCTGAGCCACCCGGTGCCTCCTTCCTAGGGCTGCAAGATGGAGGAAGGCGGGAGCCTGGGAGGCCTGATTAAGATGGTCCATCTACTGGTCTTGTCAGGTGCCTGGGGCATGCAAATGTGGGTGACCTTCGTCTCAGGTAGGGACCCTCAGCTTGGACGTCATGGGTACCTGGAGTGGGGATGGAAATAGGAGGGAAACCTGGAAGTGCCCTAACATCCCTACGGCCCACATATCCTGCAGGCTTCTTGCTTTTCCGAGGCCTTCCCCGACATACCTTCGGCCTCGTGCAGAGCAAACTCTTCCCTTTCTACTTCCACATCTCCATGGGCTGTGCCTTCATCAACCTCTGCATCTTGGCTCCACAGCACGCCTGGGCTCAGCTCACATTCTGGGAGGCCAGTCAGGTACGTGGGCTTGAGCACCACTACCCTCTGGAGACTTGTTCCCAAGACCCCAGAGAGCACCTACGGCTACACCTTTTCCAGAAAAAAAGAAATAGTGCCCCTTCTTCCTGGTGGATACAAAGCTGGGCTCTTGATACCTTTGAGCAGTGCACAGCCTGTACAACAGTCCCATTAGCCCTGTCTGTCCCCCGCAGCATCTCTCTGTTAGCTGCTCTTCCCTCTCCTCCTGCTCTCTGGGCTTGCTGCCAATCTGTGGTGACTCAGCTGAGCTGGGATATTGACCCTAGCTTATTGTTTAAAAACCAGCCCGACTGGGAATTTATGGTTTCCTATCCCCTTCCACACATTTTTCTGGCCACAAGGCAAGAAACCATCTCTGCATCTCAGCTTTCTCAACTCTAGCCTTCCCCTGCCTGCATTATGTTCCACAAATGTGGGCAAGTGAGACCTGACAGGTTTTTCAAGAATAATCTCATAGAGACAGGAGGGGATTATAGGTAACTAGAACTTCACAGATTGTTTTTTTCTTTCTTTTAATTATTTTAATGAAACAGGCTCAGAAGGTATTCAAAGATTGAAAAAAATAGAGATGGGTTATAGCAACATGAGAATGGCAAAAACATTTTTCTTAACTATGAAATAGAGATGAGAGTCTTGCTGTGTTGTTCACATTGGTCTTGAACTCCTGGCCTCAAGTTATGCTTCCACCTCTATCTCTAAAAGCACCAGGATTACAGATTATGGGCATGAGCCACTATGCCTGCCTTCAAATACTTTTTGGGTTTTTTTGGTTTGTTTATTTGTTTGTTTGTTTGAGACGGGGTCTTGCTCTGTCTCCCAGGCTGGAGTGCAGTGGTCTGATCCCGGCTCACTGCAACCTCCGCCTCCTGGGTTCAAGCAATTATCGTGCCTCAGCCTCCTGAGTAGCTGGGATTAGAGGCAGGTGCCACCACACCCAGCTAATTTTTGTATTTTTAGTAGAGACAGGGTTTTGCCATGTTGGCCAGGCTGGTCTCAAACTCCTGACCTCAAGTGATCCACCCACCTCAGCCTCCCAAAGTGCTGGGACTATAGGCATTGAGCCACCACACCCAGCCACTCAAAGACTTTTTATTCACTCTCTGTGGGTCCAATATCAGCTTTTGGGGTCTGGGCTGTGGCCACTGAGGCAAGAGAGTCTACCCTGGGGACTTCCAGTCTCAGTATCAGAGGAGAGGAGGCTCAGGAGATTTTGTGGGGGATGGAGGAGGTGGGGATGGAGCCTTTCCTTCAGAGCTGCCAGTTTCAGAGTAGGAGAGCTGGAGCTCTGCTTTGGGGCCCTCAGTCTCGGTTCAAGGAAAGACAGGGAGGCAGGCTTTTGATCCAGTGCTGTCCCCACCCCTATCCCTGTGCTGTTGAGAAGGGCCCTCCTTAGGGCCCCTCTGGCCTCCCAGGCATGGCTTACCTTCTCCTCTGCTGTCCCTGCCAGCTTTACCTGCTGTTCCTGAGCCTTACGCTGGCCACTGTCAACGCCCGCTGGCTGGAGCCCCGCACCACAGCTGCCATGTGGGCCCTGCAAACCGTGGAGAAGGAGCGGGGCCTGGGCGGGGAGGTACCAGGCAGCCACCAGGGCCCCGATCCCTACCGCCAGCTGCGAGAGAAGGACCCCAAGTACAGTGCTCTCCGCCAGAATTTCTTCCGCTACCATGGCCTGTCCTCTCTTTGCAATCTGGGCTGCGTCCTGAGCAATGGGCTCTGTCTCGCCGGCCTGGCCCTGGAAATAAGAAGCCTCTAGCATGGACCCTGCATGCCAATAAATGCTTCTTTGGAAATGGCTGCTGTCTTTTTTTCCCCTCCATGAGAAGCAGGGGGAGGGGCAGGCAAGGGTAGAGCCGAGGGCCTCAGTTTCCCCATTCATGAAGCATGATGATTTGGAGTATCAGGCATTGTGGCCCATAAGCCTCTCCTATAATGATGCCCATTTATTGAGCACCTGCTGTGTACCAGACATGTTGTTAACCACTGATATATCATGTATTATTTGTTCTGTCTTTTTTTTTTTTTTTTTTGAGATGGAATTTCGTTCTTGTTGCCCAGGCTAGAGTGCAATGGTGCAATCTCGGCTCACTGCAACCTCCACCTCCTGAATTCAAGTGATTCTTCTTCCTCAGCCTCCCAAGTAGCTGGGATTACAGGCACGTGCCACCATGCCCACCTAGTTTTGTATTTTTAATAGAGACGGGGTTTCTCTATGTTGGTCAGGTTGGTCTTGAACTCCCGACCTCAGGTGATGCACCCACCTCGGCCTCCCAAAGTGCTGGGATTACAGGCATGAGCCACTGCGCCCGGCCGGCTAGGGTGGTCTTGAACTCCTGAACTCAAGTGGTTCACCTGTCTTGGCCTCCCAAAGTGCTGGGATTGCAGGCATAAGCCATTGAGCCCGGCTCTCATTTTTATTTATTTATTTGAAACAGGGTCTTGCTCTGTTGCCAAGGCTGGAGTGCTGTGGCGCAATTACGGCTCACTGCAGCCTCCACCTCTTCAGCTCAAGCAATCCTCCTGTCTCAGCCTCCCAAGTAGCTGGGGTTACAGACACATACCACCACACCTGGCTAATTTTTGTTATTTTTAGTAGAGATGAGGTCTCCTTATGATGCCTAGGCTGCTCTCAAACTCCTGGCCTCAAGTAATTCTCCTGCCTCATCCTCCCAAACTGCTGGTATTACAGGCCACTGCGCCTGGCCTAGCCTACTTTAGGGCCGGCATTGCACTTGACAAACACTAACTCAGATCATAATCCTCCCACAACTCTGTCAGGTTGGGTACTCTTACTCTGAGCTATTTGACGGACGGGGAAACTAAGGCTCTTCAAACGGGTCAAGTAACGCCTCCAAAGTCACAAGATGACAAAGTGGTGGAACTGGGACTCGAACGAGGCCCCAGACTCCATGCTTTTAACAGCCGTAGGCATAGAAGGAGCTGTTGCTTGGGTAGGGCGGGCTCTAGACGCTCGGTGCGGCTTCCAGCCCCGCCCACTCGCTTTCTGCAATCCCCGCCCAAGACTCTGCCCCGCTGGGTCCTCCCCCATCCCCCGCTCCGGGAACTGCCCCTCCTCTGCCTCCTGGGCGGAGCCCGCGCGGGATCCGGGTGGCTGCAGGCTGCGGGCTTCGGCGGCTGCGGGGCGGGGGTCTCGGCCAAGGCCAGGCCGCAGCGAGTTCACCGGCTGATCTCCTGCGGGCGGCGCCCCATACGAGAAGCGACCCCTGGGAAGGAGCGCAGCCTGCCCAGCCACTCTGCATTCGAGCAGGTCTGTGGGGTACAGGGGTTTTGGGGGAAGGGTGGGGGGCCTGGAGAACAAAGGCGGGGCTGCGCGGAACGCCTCTGCCCTCGCCCCCACCCAGCTGGGCACTTGGGAAGCGCTGATGGGGCGCGGGCGGGGCAGAGAGCCCAGCTGGGGACAGGCGTTGGGACCATATGGTGATGGGGGAAGTTCCCGAGCCACCTGCACTGGCTGGGGCGCCCCAAATCTAATGAAGGGGGAGAGAGGCGAGCTCCCCGGGGTTAGGCTTGAGGGAGGGTCGGCAGATGGTTAGAATGAGGCGGGACCGACTGACACAGAGTTGCTGAGGCTGGGGGAGGTGGGAGCCCCAGCCTTGAGGCCCTGCCCTGTGTGGGAAAAGGTTTCCTGCCTCTTCCCTTCCTCAAACTCGTTCTCCTGGAACACGGGGTGGGGCCAATTAGGTCCTCGTTTAAAGTGGAAAAAAGCCCCAAAGGCGGTTGAGAAATAGCTTTGCCAGGGTTTTCTCAGCCTCTGCCCAGCCTCTCTATGGGGTTCCTGCAGCGGCCATAGACAACTGGGGAAACTGATGCCTGGGAGAGGTTATGAGGGCTGAGGGAGCACCCTGGACCGAGATAAAGCAGCATGTTGGAGTGTGGGCAGATTCAAGCAGCCCAGGCCTGGGAGAGATTGCCTGGAAAGACCAGCGGTGGGCAGCGGTGGTCGCGGTGGTGGGGTTGTGTTAATGAGGGGCTGGGATGGTTTCCCTGGATATAGGACTCTCATTCCTGCCTCCGTGGACTGGGGCTGGAGTGAGTCAGCCTTGGGCAGAAGGAGACAGGCCCAGCCCCTTTGGCAAATAGAAAATGGCAGTACCCATTGAGGGGGTAGAACTGGCCTTTAAACCTGGGCTGTGTACATAGAAAACCCCTTCCCCCTGGAACTCAGAGAAGGGGTTATATTTGGCATGAGCTGGGGGAGGGCAGGCGCCCCAGTGGCTGACACCTACCAAAGTCAACACCTAAGCCTTAATCGGGGGCTCTATCCAGCTTATCCAGTTGGCAGGTCCTCCCCCCCACCCCACCCCACCCCAGCTTACACCTGGGCCACACCAGCTGCACACGCTGGGGCGAAGTCCACACCTGTGCCTTCTCCAGAGTCTAGTTCTGCAGCGGCCAGAGCCCCTTACCCTCGGCCCTGAACTTGAACCCTTTGCCAGGCCTCCGAGTCTCCAGACAGGAAGGGTCTCCCCACCTTCCAGCCCAATAAAGACTCAATTACGCCATAGGGTGTGAAGATTAAACAGCAGTCACATTTTTGGTGCCCCAGCTGTATACCAGGCTCTGTCTAATGACCGTTATGTGTGTTAATATCTTCCCACTGGAAGGAACATGACCGCCCGAGGGTGGACTTTTTCTTGTCACAGCTGTATCTCCACGGAGAACAGGACCTGGCACAGAGTAAGCATTTGTTGAATGAACAAAGAAACGCATTTTAGATCGGGTGTGGTGCCTTGTGCCTGTAATCCCAGCACATTGGAAGGCTGAGGCCCAAGGATTGCTTGAGCAGAGGAGTTTGAAACTTGCGTGGGCAACAGTGAAATCCTATCTCTACAAAAAATATTTTTTAAGCTGAGTGTGGTGGCTCACACCTGTAATCCCAGCACTTTGGGAGGCTGAGGTGGGTGGATCACAAGGTCAGGAATTCGAGACCAGCCTGACCAACATGGTGAAGCCCGTCTCTACTAAAAATACAAAAATTAGCTGGCCGTGGTGGCGGGTGCCTGCAATCCCAGCTAGTCCAGAGTCTGAGGCAGGAGAATTGCTTGAACCTGGGAGGCGGACGCTGCCGTGAGCCAAGATTGCACCACTGCACTCCCGCCTGGTGACAGAGCAAGACTCTGTCTCAAAACAAAACAAAACTATATATATATTTATTTATGTATTTCACGGATCATAGGAAACAATATATATTTTTTTAAATTAGCCTGATGTGGTGGCGTGCCTGTATTCCCAGCTAATTGGGAGGCTGAGACAGGAATATGGCTCGAGCCCAGGAGGTCAAGGCTGCAGTGAGCTATGATAATGCCAGTGCCCTTCAGCCTCAGGCAACAGAGCAAGACCTTCTCTCTAAAAAAAAAAAAAAAGAGAAGAAGAAAGAAACTCATTTTAGGCTCACAACCAACTACTCTTTCAGGAAGGGACTATGACAAACATCCCATTTTGCAGAAGAGGAAACTGCGGTCCAGAGGGAGCAAGCGATGCATCCAGCATCACTTGGCTTCCAAGTGACTGAGCTGAGATTTGAATCCAGCCCTGGTGCATCCACAGGAGCTATTACTGGTGTTTGATTCCCCTGCAGGACGCCCGTCTCCCCTCTCTGAGGATTTCAGGCCTCCCCATCCTAGGAGGCTGGGGCCAAGATGGCATCCGCTGGAGACCCCCCGGCAGGCCCACGGGATGCAGCAGATCAGAACTTCGACTACATGTTCAAACTGCTGCTGATTGGCAACAGCAGCGTGGGCAAGACGTCCTTCCTGTTCCGATACGCAGACGACTCCTTCACGCCTGCCTTCGTCAGCACCGTGGGCATCGACTTCAAGGTCAAGACCGTCTACCGCCATGACAAGAGGATCAAGCTGCAAATCTGGGTAGGCCAGGAGGCTGGCTGTGGGTTGGGGGGTGGGGTCCCTCCAAGGAAGTTCATTGGAGGGTTCTTTTTTTTTTTTCTGGAGGCGGAGTCTCTCTCTGTTGCCCAGGTTGGACTGCAGTGGCGGGATCTTGGCTCACTGCAACCTCCGTCTCCTGGGTTCAAGCGATCCACAGGAGCTATTATTGTTGTAGCCTCCAATACACCTCCTGCCTCAGCCTCCCGAGTAGCTGGGATAACAGACATGAGCCACCACACCCGGCTACTTTTTGTATTTTTAGTAGAAATGGGGTTTCACCATGTTGGCCAGGCTGGTCTCGAACTCCTGACCTCAGGTGATCCACCCACCTCGGCCTCCCAAAATGCTGGGATTACAGGCATGAGTCCCTGTGCCTGGCCTCACTGGAGAGTTCTTCTGGCTGTGGGGAGGGTTCTCAAGTGAGGAGACATATCCCTGAGTTGAGATGTGCTCTTAGGACAGGTGTGAAGAATGGGGGGAATTATCTACTAGGCCAATTTATCAGGATGAGGGGACATGCCCTGCCCTGGTCAGGGGGACTCTGAGGGAGACAATATTATTCCTGAGTCTGACTGGGGAGATGATACTAACCTAAAACATGTTTGAGGCCGGGCGCGGTGGCTCACACCTGTAATCCCAGCACTTTGGGAGGCCGAGGTGGGCGGATCACAAGGTCAAGAGGTCGAGGCCAGCCTGGCCAACATGGTGAAACCCCTGTCTCTACTAAAAATACAAAAATTAGTTGGATATGGTGGCACATGGCTGTAGTCCCAGCTACTCAGGAGGCTGAGACAGGAGAATCGTTTGAACCCAGGAGGCGGAGGTTGTAGTGAGCTCAGATCGCAGCGCTGCACTCCAGCCTAGCAACAGAGTGAGACTCTGTCTTAAAAAAAAAAAATGTTCGAATTACTGGTGACACTATGCATGGTGGCTCACACCTGTAATCCCAACACTTTGGGAGGCCAAGGTGGAGGATCACTTGAGCCCAGGAGTTCCAGACCAGCCTCATAGTGAGACATAGTGAGATCTCGTCTCTACAAAAAATGTAAAAATTAGCCCAGCATGGTAGCTCCTGCCTGTAGTCCCAGCTACTCAGGAGGCTGATGCGGGAGGATTGCTTGAGCCCAGGAGTTGAGGCTGCAGTGAGCTATGAGTGCACCACCGCACTGCAGCCTGGGTGACAGAGCAAGACCCCATTTATTAAAATAAAAAAAAGAAAGGGCTGGGCACAGTGGCTCACACCTGTAATCCCAGCACTTTGGGAGGCTGAGGCGGGCGGATCACGAGGTCAGGAGTTTGAGACCAGCCTGGTCAACATGGCAAAACCCCGTCTCTACTAAAAATACAGAAATTAGCCAGGCATGGTGGCACATGCCTGTAGTCCCAGCTACTCATGAGGCTGAGGCAGAAGAATCGCTTGAACCTGGGAGGCGGAGGTTGTAGTGAGCAGAGATCATGCCACTGCACTCCAGCCTGGGTGACAGAGTGAGACTCCATCTCAAAAAAAGAAAAAAAAAAGTTCCCAGGTGCTGGTGACCAATGGGAAGGAGTTTTGGGTACCATCTTAGAGGGGACCCCTGGGACCCCCATTGAACCAGCCTGGTCTGCAGAGCTACACCCAGCCCCCTCTCCCAACTCAGTCGCTGGTAACAATCATGGTAGCAAGAGTACCAAGGTGTCCTATCAAGATGGTACCATCTGGCCCAGTGGGTTCTTACTTGCTGTTGTTAAGTTAGTTTTTTTTTGGAGACAGAGTCTCACTCTGTCACCCAGGCTGGAGTGCAGTGGCGTGATCTAGGCTGACTTCAACCTCCCAGGTTCAACCAATTCTCCTGCCTCAGACTCCCGGGTAGCTGAGACTACAGGTGCCTGCCACCATGCCTGGCTAATTTTTGTATTTTTTTTAGCAGAGACGGGACTTCACCATGTTGGCCAGGCTGGTCTCGAATTCCGACCTTGTGATCCCCCTGCCACAGCCTCCCAAAGTGCTGGGATTACAGGCATGAGCCACCGCACCTGGCTGAAGTCGGTTCTTAGAGATGAGGTCAAAGGGGCTTATAAGTCTATGACCCCTGAGACTTGGAACCCCTCAAGGGCAAGTCCAAGTCTCTCCCTCATCAGACTGGGGAGGTCCCTTGAGAATGAATCCATGCCTCCCCCATCAGAGGGGGGCTATGAGGGCAGGGTCTGTGTATTCCCCATCAGACTGGAGGTTGTACAAGCAGGTCTGTGTCTCCCTCATAAGACGGGGCTGTGAGCACAGGGCGGTGCCCCTCTCAGACAGGGTTGGACAGGGACACAGGTAGCTCCCAGCCAACTGTCACTGCCATTTGTCCAGGACACGGCAGGCCAGGAGCGCTACCGTACCATCACCACAGCCTACTACCGGGGAGCCATGGGCTTCCTGCTCATGTATGATGTCGCCAACCAGGAATCCTTTGCCGCTGTGCAGGACTGGTGAGTGCTTGCTGACCGCAGACCCCTGATCTTTGCCCTCTTCTCCGACCCCTAACACCCCGGGCTCATGGCTCACGACTGGTAACTCTGCAGGGCCACGCAAATCAAGACCTACTCCTGGGACAACGCCCAGGTCATCCTGGTGGGGAACAAGTGTGACCTGGAGGACGAACGTGTCGTACCTGCTGAGGATGGCCGGAGGCTCGCCGATGACCTTGGTTAGTGCCCACCCTGGGCCACAGGCCCTGGGTCTCCCAGAACCAAACCCTCATCACCATCCTCAGATTCAGGGTCCAACCTAGTCACCGACCCTTTGAGGATCAGCCCAGGAAAATACCCATGTGTACGCCACCTTTGCTGTTTAATTTCAGGGGATCCATGCACAGGAACTCCCACTACCCCACTGCCTATGCCCGAGGAACCCAGCAAAACCATTTCTAGAAACTGATCCTATAGATATCCTCACCCATGTGGGATGTGGTGTGTATGGTGTGGCAGCAGTGTTAGTAAAAGTGAAATCGGCCGGGCGCAGTGGCTGACACCTGTAATCCCAGCACTTTGGGAGGCTGAGGCGGGTGGATCAGCTGAGGCCAGGAGTTCGAGACCAGCCTGGCCAACATGGTGAAACCCCATCTCTACCAAAAATACAAAAAATAAATTAAAAAGTTAGTAAAAGTGAAACCTATGGATCCCTCCCCAGATGTCTCACAGTTGGAGAACCAAGTTGACATAAAATATATTCACATAGTGGGTTACTATGCAGTCATGGAAAAGGGTGAGGATGTTCTTTATTTTTATTTTTTTATAGAGACAGGGTCTTGCTATATTGTCCAGCCTCCTGGCCTCAAGTGATCGTCCCTCCTCGGCCTCCCAAAGTGCTGGGATTGCACACCTGGCCGAGGGAACGTTCTTCAGCGTTTGTTGTTGTTGAGATGGAGTCTCACTCTTGAATATCTGGAATTATAGGTGCATACATCATGCCTGACTAATTTTTGTATTTTCAGTGGAAATGGGGTTTTGCCATGTTGGCCAGGCTGGTCTCGAACTCCTGACAGGTGATCCACTCACCTTGGCTTCCCAAAGTGTTGAGATTACAGGCATGAGCCACCACACCCGGTCGTTCTTTATGTTTTGATATGGCAATGTTATCTGGCTAAGCAGAAAAACCAAACAGCAAAATAGTGGATATGACTGCTTCCTTTAGTCCAGAGGTCAGCAAACCTTTTCTTAAAGGGCCAAATAGTAACTATTTTTGGCCATATGCTCTCTGTGGCAACTACTCAACTCCGCTTGAGAGCAGCCACAGACAATGCATAAATGAATGGGTGTGACTGTTTGCCAATAAAACTTTATTTTATTTTATTTATTTATTTTTTTAACCCCCACCCCCACCAATAAAACTTTAATTGTGGCCGGGCATGGTGGTTCATACCTGTAATCCCAGCACTTTGGGAGGCCGAGGCGGGCGGATCATTTCAGAAGACCAACATTACCCTGGCCAACATGGTGAAACCCGCCTCTACTAAAAATACAAAAAAAATTAGCCAGGAGTGGTGGCGAACACCTGTAATCCCAGCTACTCAGGAAGCTGAGGTAGGAGAATCGTTTGAGCCCTGGAGGCAGAGGTTGCAGTGAGCTGAGATCGTGACATTGCACTACAGCCTGGGCAACAGAGTGAGATTCTGTCTCAAAAAAAAAAAAATGTTTTTAAGAGCTAGGTCTTGCCATGTTCCTGGGCTGATCTTGAACTCTTGGTCTTAAGCAATCCTCCCACCTTGGCCTCCCAAAGTGCTGGAATCACAGGAGTGAGCTCACGCCTGTTCCCAGCTGATGCCTATTTATTGATGCATTGTCTGTTGTTGCTTTTGCGCTTCAAGTGCAGAACTGAGTAACCGAGACAGAGACCATATGACCCAGAAAGCCTAAAATATTTATGATCTGGCCCTGGACAGGGGAGGTTTGCTGACCTCTGAGCTATAACCATCCCTTTCCCCTTCTATTCTTGCCATTGCTTTGTTGGAGAAACTGGGTCTTTGTTGTATGGGGCAGGGCTCTGGAGCCCCAGGTAGCCTGGAAGTGGTGAAGTGGGTTATGCCTGTCACGGGCTGGAATACTTGTAGATGTTTCCCATACCTACTTGCAGATCATATCTGGGATCTCGGGGTAAGGGGAGATTCTCACTTTCTGTTGTTATGTTTAAAACATAATAGTTCAGTCTGGGCGCGGTGGCTCATGCCTGTAATCCCAGCACTTTGGGAGGCTGAGGTGGGCAGATCACTTGACATCAGGAGTTTGAGACCAGTCTGGCCAACATGATGAAACCCTGTCTCTACTAAAAATACAAAGATTACATGCCTATAATCCCAGCTACTTGGAAAGCTGAGGTATGAGAATCATTTGAACCCCGGAGACAGAGTTGCAATGAGCTGAGATTGCGCCACTACACTCCAGCCTGGGTGATGGAGTGAGCCTGTATCACATATCACATACACACAAAAAGAAGATTGGAGTACAAAGCAGGAGACAGAATGGATTCCATTTCTTTCTTTTTTTTTTTTTTTTTGAGATGGAGTTTTGTTCTTGTCACCCAGGCTGGAGTGCTGTGGTGCAATCTCGGCTCACTGCAACCTCTACTTCTCAAGTTCAAGCAATTCTGCTCAGCTGGGAATAGCTGGGATTACAGGCATATGCCACCATGCCTGGCTAATTTTTTATTCTTAGTAGAGATGGGGTTTCACCATGTTGGTCAGGCTGGTCTCAAACTCGCAATCTCAGGCGATCCACCTGCCTTGGCCTCCCAAAGTGCTAGGATTATAGGCATGAGCCACCACGCCTGGCCTGATCCCAATTTTATAGAAAAAAAAAAGCTAGACACATATACATATACACACACACGCATCCCCTACAAACCAAACCCCACCAGCAACATATTTATATAGAAAAAGACTAAAGGCTGAGCATGGTGGCTCTTGCCTGTAATCCTGGCACTTTGGGAGGTCAAGGCAGAAGGATCACTTGAGTCTAGGAGTTAGAGACCAGCGTGGGCAACATGGTGAAACCTCGCCCCTATAAAAAATACCAAAAGTTGGCTGTGTGTGGTGGCACACCCCTATAGTCCCAGCTATTTGGGAGACTGAGGTGGGAGGATCACTTGAGCCTAAGAGTCGAGGCTGCAGTGAGTTATGATCGTGCCACTGCACTCCAGCCTGGGCAACAGAGGTAGGCTCAGTCTCAAAAAGAAAGAAAGAGGGTGAGGAAAAAAAAAAGCTTGGTGGCTCATGCCTGTAATCCCAGCACTTTGGGAGGCCGAGGCAGGCAGATCACCTGAGGTCAGGAGTTCAAGACCAGCTTGGCCAATATGATGAAAACCTGTCTTTAAACACACACACACACACACACACACACACACACACACAAATTAGCTGGGTGTTGTGGCACGTGCCTGTGGTCCCAGCTTCTCGGAAGACGGAGGCAGGAGAATCACTTGAATCCAGGATCCACAGGGTGGAGGCTGCAGTAAGCTGAGATCACACCACTGCACTCCAGCCTGGCGACAAAGCAAGATTCCGTCTCAGAAAAAAAAAAAAAGATGAATAAAGACTGGAAAGCTAAATAGCAAAACACCAATAGTAATTGTCTCCACCTGATAAGACTACAAATGACTTTTATCTCAATCTCTGTACTTTTCTTTGTTTTTTTTCTTTGTTTTTTGTTTTGTTTTGTTTTGTTTTGGTTTTGAGACAGGATCTCACTCTGTTGCTCAGGCTGGAGTGCAATGGCATGACCTTGGCTCTCTGCAGTCTTGACTTCCCTGGCTCAGGTCTCCCAAGTAGGTGGGACTACAGGCACATGCCACCACACCTGGCTAATTTTGTTTTTCTTTCTTTTTTTAGACAGAGTCTCACTCTGTCACCAGGCTGGAGTACAGTGGTGCAATCTCGGCTTGCTATAACCTCCGCCTCCTGGGTTCAAGCAATTGTTCTGCCTCAGCCTCCCAAGTAGCTGGGATTACAGGCTCGTGCCACGATGCCCGGCTAATTTTTGTATTTTTATTGTCTTCAAGACCATATTGGCCAGGCTGGTCTTGAACTCCTAACTTTGTGATTCACCCACCTTGGCCTCCGTGCTGGGATTACAGATGCGAGCCACCGAGCCTGACACTTTTTTTTTTTTTGAGACAGAGTCTCCTTCTGTCACCCAGGCTGGAGTACAGTGGTGCAGTCTTGGCTCACTGCAACCTCTGCCTCCCAGGTTCAAGTGATCC
Organism: Cacajao melanocephalus; assembly: GCA_963573385.1. Classification (NCBI taxonomy): domain Eukaryota; kingdom Metazoa; phylum Chordata; class Mammalia; order Primates; family Pitheciidae; genus Cacajao; species Cacajao melanocephalus. The sequence continues at coordinate 103,671 of CAUYLG010022074.1, forward strand.
TCCTGCTTCAGCCTCTGAAGTAGCTGGGATCACAGGCATGTACCACCATTCCCAGCTAATTTTTACATTTTTAGTTGAGATGGGGTTTCACTATGTCAGCCAGGCTGGTCTTGAACTCTTGACCTCACGCGATCTGCTTGCCTTTGCCTCCCAAAAAGCTGGGATTACAGGCATGAGCCACAACGCCTAGCCTTAATTTTTATATTTTCTTTACAGACTGGGTCTTGCTATGTTGCCAGACTAGTCTCGAACTCCTGAGCTCAGGTGATCCACCTGCCTCAGTCTCCCAAAGTACTCGGATTACAGGCTGTCTCAATACTTCTCTGTAGTTTCTAGTTTCTCCAGTAAATTTCTCTAGTGAATAATATTTAAAAAAAAAATCTTCTCTTTTTCTTTTTAAACTTTTTATTTATTTTAGATACAGGGTCTCCCTCCCTATGTTACCCAGGCTGGTCTTGAACTCCTGGGTTCAAGTGATTCTCCTGCCTTGGCCTCCCAAGTAGTTGGGAATACAGGTACACATTACTGTGCCTGGTTAATATCAGAAAAATAAGTACAGTGGCTCATACCTGTAATCCCGGCACTTTGGGAGGCTCAGGCGGGCGGATCATATGATGTCAGGAGTTCAATACCAGCCTGGCCAAAATGGTCAAACCCCATCTCTACTGAAAATACAAAAATTAGCCTGGCATGGTGGTGTGTGCCTGCAGTCCCAGCTACTTGGGAGGCTGAAGCAGGATAATTGCTTGAACCCAGGAGGCGGAGGTTGCAGTGAGCTGAGACTGCACCAGTGCACTCCAGCCTGGGCAACAAGAGTGAAAGCCGGTCTCAAAAAAAAGAAAAATAAAGAACACAGATTGTATGAGACAAGGCCACACGTGGATAGGGAAACCACCAAATCTGCCCAGGAAGTCAGTGGGGTGGCTTTCATATCTCTAGGCTCACAGTAGGAGACCTAAGTTCATGCCCTGCCTTTGCTATTCATCCATTTACCCATTCATTCCTTCAACCATTCAGCAGACAGTTTCTTTTTCTTCCTTTTTTTTTTTTTTTTTTTTTTGAGATGGAGTCTCACTCTGTTGCCCAGGCTGGAGTGCAATGACGTAATCTCGGTTCACTGGCACCTCTGTCTCCTGGGTTCAAGCAATTCTCCTGCCTCAGCTTCTGGAGTAGCTGGGATTACAGGTGCCCACCACCACGCCTGGATAATTTTTGTATTTTTAGTAGAGACGGGGTTTCACCATGTTGGCCAGGCTGGTCTTGAACTCCTGACCTCGTGATCCACTCGCCTCAGCCTCCCCTGCTGGGATTACAGGCGTGAGCCACTGCACCTGGCCCATCAGATCT